>BQMB01001230.1:0-121095 GCA_027943415.1 Closterium sp. NIES-67 | reverse complement strand
CACGGACTGTACTGGGTTGAAGGGTATGGATGCAGCCCATTCCTGCGTCCCCCTATTGAATGTGTTAGAATTAAGGACGAGTCTAGGTGAACTTAGGAGCTAGAATTACTCAAAATATAAATCCGAAATTCTGGACAGAAAAGTCGTCTTCACAAGAAACGACGTCGACAAAAACCTAGCCGTTGGAATGTCGCGAAACTTGGATATGTTGTAGCTCTTAATCTCAGCTACCGTTCCCAATTTGAATCACGTTGATTGATGAAGTATTCGCGACGCTATGGCTTTCGACGCACTAGGGGGTAAGCTGTAGGAGGAGAACTTAACTCAATCTCAAGAGTTCAATCAAAGTTCAAGAATCTCACAAGGAATTAGAGGAGCAAGAGAAAGGTTGGGATAGAAGAGAGGGATGAGAGGGAAGGTCCCAAGAGAGTCCCAACCAAGGAAACCCCATAAGCACAAAGATTCCCTCCCTATAGGAACCCAACTTTGACATTTGTCCCTTCCCAACCAATCCATCCAAGTTGGCCACCCTTGCCAACCTAGCTTGGTTGTTCCCAACCAATTTGCAGCTGTTACAGTAGAGTGACAAATTTCCCCAACCCCAAAGGTCCCAACTCCATATAGAGTCACCCCACAACTTCACTTTGTAACCGCCGCAATTGTAACGCAAGCTCATGAACTTTGAATCTTCATAGCTTTCGCGTTCTTGCTCCGATTGAAGGGATTCTCGTTGCGTCGGAAAGATCTTCTCAAGATCTATCATCACAAAAAACCTGCTCAAACAAAATAACACAAAACACATTCCCAAACTCCAGAACACACACACACAAATTCTTGCACACGTTCAAACCACACATGCAAGTTGAAAAAATATGGGATGGGAGGCAGACAGAATGTGATAGCATATGATGACATCACACAACAATCTCCCCCTCTGGCTGCCAACCATCATCCACCATACCAACATCTCAAGCATGCATACTCAATGCACACTCATCCCAGCAAGCTTCATGCCCTTCCAATGATCCGCCTCCGCCAGACGCTTGTGAAAATATCTGCTGCCTGCTGATGGGTCTTCACTATCTCCAGCCGCACCTCCTTATCAAGGAGTCTCCTCACCCAATGCCACTTAGGCCTTATGTGTTTTGTCAGCCCATGCAGACAAGCATTCTTGGCGAGCTTCACAGCAGACTCATTGTCACAAACACAACTGTCGGCTCCTCCTGACCAACTCCCAACTCCTCCAACAAACGCCTCAGCCACACCACTTCCTTGGCCCCATGGTGTAAGGCCATGTACTCAGTCTCACATGAGGACAATCCCACCTCATTCTGCTTCTTGCTGCGCCAGCTCACAGCACCACCTCCTAGCAAGCACACATAACCCCCAATGCTGGTGCCATCCGCTTTCACTGAGTTGAAGCTAGCGTCAGTATAGCAACTCAAGAGCATCTCTCCACTCTTCACATCTGCAGCACCTCTCTGCAACCGCTGCCTCACTCCACTGTACTCCAATCCCACTGATGCCGTAGCGCTCACATAGCGGACCAACCTCTTGGCCGCTTCCAGCTGCTCATGACTAGGGCGTGAGACCACACTAGCCAATCGTGATGTAGCAAATGCAATGTCAGGCCGTGTATGATTTGCAGCATAATTCAGCGACCCAACCATCGAATGAAACAGCTTCCTGTCACTATCACCCACTACCTCCTCATCAGCACATGGCTCCACAGTAAACCCCGAAGGTAGTGGTGTTGCTGGCTTTCCCCCATCTTGCAGCCCATACTTCTCAGCCAGCCCCTCACAGTACTTCCTCTGGTGCAACCTCAGCACACCCTTTTCCACATCTCTCTCCACGCATCCCCAAGTAGTACTTCACCTCACCCATCTTGGAGCACTTGAACTGCATCTCCAGCATCTGCTCTGCGCTGTCCAGCAAAGCAGTTGATGCAGAAAAGAGAAGGATATCATCCACATACACCAAGAGCATGAGGATTTCATCCTTCTCCTGCAGCAGGAACAGGCTGGGGTCACACTCACTCTTCTTGAAACCCCCAGCCAACAGCGCCTCCTCCAACTTGTGATACCATGCACGAGGCGCCTGCTTAAGGCCATAGATGGCCTTCTTCAGCCTGCAGACCCTGCCGCTCCCATCATCCAGCCCCTCTGGCTGCTTCATGTACACCTCCTCCAGAATGATCCCATTCAGAAAGGCAGTCACAATGTCCATCTGCCGTATCTTCCATCCCAGGAGTGCAGCTATCGCCAACAGCACCCTCAGTGTTGTTCCTTTCCCCACAGGAGCAAACACCTCATCATAGTCCTTCCCTTTGTCTGCTGAAACCCCCGTGCCACAAGCCTAGACTTGTAGCGGGTCAGCTCCCCTTCAGGTCCATACTTGTGCCTGTAGATCATCTTGGAAGTGATTGCCTTCTTTCCAGGAGGCAAGTCACACAGGTCCCATGTCTCGTTCTCAATTAGGGACCCGAACTCCTCATCCTCACTCGCCTTCCACTTCTCCCCATTTGGTCCATTCAAGGCCTCCTCTCGAGTCTTGGGCTCAGGGATTGGTGCCCAGTAGCAGTGAGCGATCTCATCTTCCTCAATCTGCTCAACCACACTCCCAGCCTGCACCACATTCGGCTTGCCTCTTCCCCCATAGGTCAGCCTCACTGGAGGGCGCACATCCCTCCTAGGACGCTCAGGCGGGTGTGGAACTCGAGGTGGAGACTCATGCTGCTGCTGCTGCTGCTCTCAGCTGCTCCCCCTTCCTCAGTCACCCCAGACATCTCCTCCTCTGACACTGCAACCTCCACCTGTCTTGAAGGCTGCTGCACCTCATCTGCCTCCACAATGAGCGGTGTAGATGGAAGCTTCTGTTGCTGCTGCTTCCATTCCTTGTAGTACAGGGACTCAAGAAACTTCACATCCCTTGACACTGTCAACTTCTGGGTGGTCAAGTCCCATAGCAGCCACCCCTTGTGATCCTTTGCAATCCCCAAGTGCACACCCCATCTTCCAGAAGCCTCCAACTTCCCCCTTTTCTCCTTAGGCACATGAAACACCACCATGCACCCAAATGCCCTCAGCATGTTCACAGCTGGAGCACTCCCATACCACTTGACATATGGGATCCACTCCTTATCTCCAACTGTAGCCAGCACCCTGTTCTTCACAAGGGCGACCTGCCTCAGTGCAGACACCCAAAACGGATCAGGCAGCCCTGCACGCCCAAGGAGAGTGCGTGCCCCCTCCTGCAGGGTCCTGTTGAACCTCTCAGCCACGCCATTCTGCTGCGGGTTGTAGGGCACTGTCAGTTGATGCTGGATCCCCTTCCTCTTCAACTCCCCCTCAAAATCAGCTCCAATGAACTCCCCACCATTGTCACTACGGATCACCTTCACCTTGTGTCCGCATTCCCTCTGAGCTCTCGGCATCCACTCCTTAAGGACAGCCGCTGCCACCTCCCCCTTGCTCTTCAAAGGGTAAACCCACACTGCCCGAGTGTGGTCATCCACAATTGTCAAGAAATAGCGGCTGCCTGAGAGGGAAGGGGCTCTTGTGGGCCCCACCACATCCATGTGCACAAGTGCAAGTGGGGTCTTGGCTGGTCCTGTAGTGCTGTTGAAGGGGAACTTGGAGAACTTGGTCTCCAAGCATGTAGGGCAGCTCCCAATCTCCTTCACTCCCCCTTTCACCTCCAAGCCCTTCAGGCTCCCATCCTTCACCAACTTCTGCAGCATAGGGAAGTTCACATGACACAGCCTCTCATGCCATGTCTCCCAATCGGCCTCTCCACTCCTTGATGAAGCCTTAGCCCATGCCGCACTCGCATCCACACCAGCAAGCACCTCACCATGTGTCTGCTGCTGCTGCACTTTCTTGACTGCTTCCAGGACCCCATCAGTTGGTGCAGTTGCATCTCCTCCTGCTGTTGCCTTTGCCGCTGCTGCCGTTGCTGCTGTTGGAGTCTTCCCATTCCAAGGGATGATGGGCAGCTGCCACAGGTCCTTGATGCAGCTGGTCTCCTCTTCCAGACTCCACAGCACCTTCTTCCCAAGCTTAGCACGGCAGCTGGTTGGTCCAAAGGTCACTTCGGCCTTGCTCTTCTGCAGTCGCGCACAGAGAGAAGGTTAGCAGACAAGCCTTCAACCAGCAGAACATTCCCAAGCCCCACAAGCTCCCCATTAGCTCCCTTAACCTTGGCATTCCCAACACCAATGACGGGAGCAAAGCACCTGACGCTGCTGCCACATACTTAATCTTCCCAGGGGGTTTTACCTCATCAAGCAAATCTGCCCGTGGGTCATGTGACTGGTGCAACCCGAATCAATCACCCAGTGCGTGAGAGGGTGCATCACAACCTTTCCCACAGATCCCACATCACCCTCATGCCCATGCACATCCTCAACCATGAGATACATCCCAGGATAGGCGTTACCTTGTGCACCTTCACCTTGTGCACCTGAGCCTTGCACAGCGCCACCTTGTGCGCGTTCACCACTTGGCGGCTTCATGCCTGGAGGTGCCATCCCTCCGGCCTGCTGAAGCACTTGAACCAAGGATGCCCGACCTTCTTGCAGTACCAGCAGGTGCCCTCCATTCTGGTACTCCCCCTGCCACTGGAGCTCCCATGCCCCTCATTATAGTCACCTCGGCCTCTACCTCTGCCAAAGCTCTCCCACGGCCTCGGCCTCTCCAACCCCCTCTTCCTCTGCTGCGCCCTGCAGCTCCATACCCCTCAGCAGTCTTAGTGGCAGCACCGCCTCCCACATGGCGTCTGCGGAAGTCCTCCTGCAGAATCTGCTGCCTTAGCCACTCAGGTGTCCATTGATCTTGCTGAGAGTTGAGGGTGGGGATGAGGTTGTCCCAAGAGTTGTCCAACACCGAGATGATCTTGGTGCACTGCTGCAGCTGAGATACACTGCTGCCCGCTGCTGCCATCCTTGCATAGGTGTCCTTGATCTTGTCAAGGACCGGCTTCACATCGTCCCCTGGTCGCATGGAGATGGCAGCAAGTTCCTTCTCGAGCACGATCACCATCAGGAGAGTGTTGGGCTGAATCACATCGCGTAGTAGTTTCCACGCCCTTGGACCCGAATCATCCGCTTCCACAAGATCCTTGATGTGCTCGAACATCTCCTTGTTGACCGATTGAAGGATGAGGTCGAAAAGCACCGCGCTTTTCTCAATCCACCGTTCACGTGCTTCGCCTTCTTCCGGCATCTTCTCTTCCCCAACAGCAATCTTCAGTAGCTTGTAGCGTTTGAAGGCACTCCTCATCCGTCCGCTCCATTCCTCATAGTTGGAGCCATCCAAAGCTTCAACTTTTGATGGCGGCGGCTCACTTGTCTTCTCAGCTACAGCTCCTCTTCCATTAGCATCTCCTCCTCTCTCATTCATCTTCTCCTTGAGAAATGACGAATTTCAGCCCCCTTTGCTGTCCACACTCAGCTCCCTCGATATTTTCACAAGTGTCGGCGTCCACGAAATTTCGGCAGAGTTTCCCTTAGCGGAAGACACATCCAACCTTTAGAACACCACTTAGGCACACCCACAGGCCATGGTGGGTCTAGAAGGGTCTTCACACTTCTGTAGACTCCTCTCAATGTCCTTAATACGCTCTGATACCACTTGTTAGGATTAAGGACGGAGTCTAGGTGAACTTAGGAGCTAGAATTACTCAAAATATATAATCCGAAATTCTGGACAGAAAAGTCGTCTTCACAAGAAACGACGTCGACAAAAACTAGCCGTTGGAATGTCGCGAAACTTGGATATGTTGTAGCTCTTAATCTCAGCTACCGTTCCCAATTTGAATCACGTTGATTGATGAAGTATTCGCGACGCTATGGCTTTCGACGCACTAGGGGGTAAGCTGTAGGAGGAGAACTTAACTCAATCTCAAGAGTTCAATCAAAGTTCAAGAATCTCACAAGGAATTAGAGGAGCAAGAGAAAGGTTGGGATAGAAGAGAGGGATGAGAGGGAAGGTCCCAAGAGAGTCCCCAACCAAGGAAACCCCATAAGCACAAAGATTCCCTCCCTATAGGAACCCCAACTTTGACATTTGTCCCTTCCCAACCAATCCATCCAAGTTGGCCACCCTTGCCAACCTAGCTTGGTTGTTCCCAACCAATTTGCAGCTGTTACAGTGAGTGACAAATTTCCCCAACCCCAAAGGTCCCAACTCCATATAAAGTCACCCCACAACTTCACTTTGTAACCGCCGCAATTGTAACGCAAGCTCATGAACTTTGAATCTTCATAGCTTTCGCGTTCTTGCTCCGATTGAAGGATTCTCGTTGCGTCGGAAAGATCTTCTCAAGATCTATCATCACAAAACCTGCTCAAACAAATAACACAAAACACATTCCCAAACTCCAGAACACACACACACAAATTCTTGCACACGTTCAAACCACACATGCAAGTTGAAAAAAATATGGGATGGGAGGCAGACAGAATGTGATAGCATATGATGACATCACACAACAGAATGTGGGAAAACGGCGGACGACTTGGCGTCGCAGGTACCTGCGATGGTTCGACAGTGGAACAACATTACAACCGAGGAGCATGCTGTACGTGCAATCTGGTGAACGAGGCACCTGCATAACTCACTCGCGCACAGGTGCATCTGCGCCCCCATGCTGGTCTTTTGAATCCGCGTGCCAGATATGCGCGTCCAGAGGCGTCGGGGATTGCGGGGTGTGTCGCAATTGGAGCACCAGCAAGCTCCAGTGTGAATCTGCGAGGCGCCATTATGGGCGGGGTTTGCCGTATCACCAGGGAACGAGACATATGTGCGCGTACGAACTGCAGCCCTTTGACATGTGGAACATTTGCAGAACATTCGAGCGAACACTTTGCAAACGCTTTGCTGGCAGAATTGTGACATTGGTGAACGTGCGCAACATCAGCACTTGATACCTGGACACCTTGCGACCCGGGTAGGTGCAAATGACCGGTGTGACCTACCATGCTGATACTGTCAGATGACTCACTCCCAATGAACGGGGATGAAGACAAAAGAGTAGTCGAGAGGGTCCGCCTTTAGACCATCCCCGCCTACGAAGCCCACCCGCATTGAGTCGTGCAACCTCCCAGAAAAAAGGTTGACGTGTATAGCCATTTTGGGTCGCTCTCAGTGGATTCGTAGCTCAGCATCCTGCGGGGAAAACGCTATCATGATTAATGAATAATGTCTTATTAGCCACGCGACGCACTGCACCGGCACGGCAACTCACAGTCCCACCCAGTCGATGAGGGCTCCTGCGATCCAGTTTCTCCCCCGAAGCGTGTTCGCGTCTCTCTCTTCGACAAGGAGCCACCCGTCACTGTTCAGCCGGGGCATAGTGAACGATTTGAAGGGTGTAGAGGAAGGTATGTTAGGCCCCGACATGAATCCTGGTTTGGCGCCGCGGCGGTGGCGAAATACAGAGTCCAGGACTTGTCAAAACGCGATCGCTACACCCCTCTGAGCGAGACGGGGCAACAGATTACTGTATGTTTAGGTCATCCACTCGTGCGGCACTCTGAGTTTGCTGTTGCATTGTTCTACGTTTTGTGTATACGGGCGTGGAGCAAATGGGCCCACATATGTGTGACTATGGGGGCGGAGACGGGCGGAAAGTGAAATGTTTTGCAGGAGGGTACTTTCGCCGATTATCGCTGGGGCCCGGTTGGGACGAGACGTAACCACCACTGGTTTTGTAGTATCGGGCAGTGTTCAATGGTCGTGCATATGCCCGAGCCTGCGCTGAGCTGTCCAAACGTACATCACATGCGAGATTGTACACGTCTTTCCATACGCCAACTTCGGGACGACGGTTTAAGAATATGATACACGGCAACAGAGGAACATCGTATAGTAGTTCAGTATTACCGATAAATACTCACATGGCATTCAACCCCAAGAAGAGAGTACACCCCAAGTAGGACTCTACGGGGAGCAGTGTTGAGATTATATAAGTTATACATAACTGTTAGGCTTGCTAGTTACCGAACCTTTCTGAACAGGGTACAATCCCCTCCTTGTACACCTCTCCTTCCTAATCGAACCCCTTCTCTCTCGACATTCTCTTCCAGCTCCTACATCTACTTTCCTCCCGCCATTCCATGGCGGCTTCCCTAGCCTCCTAGTATCCTATCTGAAGTAGCTAGTGTCCTAACTTTTTCCTGATAAGCAGTACACACTCACCTTTCATTGACGCCGCCACCCGCTACGTCTGGGTACTCAGCGTCCACGAGAATCCCTCCGTGATCGAGCCAGTGACCTCATGGCAGGCTCTCACTGGTCGACACCGCGCTGAATGGCGCAAGGCTGTGAACGCCAAAATCCTAACATGCAAATTGCACTGTTGCCTCAACTCATAGGCCAAGGGAAACGTCTACTGCCGCACGGCTCGATACATCGTACGTGGCTACAACCAATGCCAGGGCATCCAGTTCGACCTTACGTTCACGCCCTTCAGCCTTCACGCCTGCGTGTGTGAACTTAGGAGTGTCTGTATATAAATGTACGGTTGATAGCTGTTGCTGAACAGTACCGTTGAGGGTACAAGACTCCTCCTTATATCCCTCTCTCTTCTTTTGCAGTCCGATTTTCTCTCCACATTCTTGCCTACCTACTGCATATAAACCTCACACCATGGTTTTCGGTTCTCCTATTTCTACCTAGCCCAACTTCAAGACATGGTTTCAGAGCAAGACGCCCTTCCTGGGCCTGCTCCCAACCTCGCTTCCGCTGCGTACTCGTTCCCTGTTGGTTGCCGTCGCGGCCATCCTTCTGCCTGCCGGTCGTTCCCCTGGTGCGGAGTCTGGACACGCCGCCAGTGAGGCGGGGGCCTCGCCCGTTACCGCCGTCGTAAGCTCCTGCCCTCGCCGTCGCCGCTGTCGTCGCCGCACGCCTGTTGCCGCCGCACGCCCGTCGTCGCCGTCGCTGTCGCCACTGTCGGGACTACCGCCGTCGCCATCTACAGAGCCTTGGGGTTGGCCCTGCTGGAGTTGTCGTGGCTGATGGGAATCGGGGTGCTAGGTTAGGGGGTCTGGGGGTGGGTGGGTCCTTCTGGTACCAAGCCTAAGGGTTGTGTTAAAATGTATATGACGTTACATAATTGTAGCCTTGGTAGTTGTTACTAAGCATTACTGTATAGGGTACCACACCTACTGTTGTATCACTCACTCTTATGTTGTACTCCTTTTTTCTCTCGACATTGTCGCCTACCTCCTAGACCTTAACGCGAACGCCGTTTTCACTGCTTCTCCTATTTGTACGTAGCATTTCGCCGGGCGACAGCGTGTTCATCCTTCACCACTTTGTTGCATGCCAACACATCGAGCTACCTCTCCATCCCGGAATGTATAGCATCCACTTCCGCAGAGACCCCATCCTCCACACTGTTTACGTGAACTGTCAAATGTAACTTAGACAGTTACTGTACACTATACTACATTGAGCCTTAGAGGGTACAACACCCTCGTCTATATACCACTATATCCTTCTGTTATACTTCACCAAGTCATCATGATATGAACGTCGTATTCTACAACGGCACATAATCCGACCTGCTCGATCACTTCGAGCATAGCATACGGCACCGCGTTGACATCACCACCTCCATGACAGGGACCCTGTTCCTCAGCCTCAACGTCGCCTACACGCCACATGGCATCTTTATGTACGAGTCAAAGTATGCCCAGACTATCGCGAAGCAATTAAACATAACGATGGGGCCGCTCTCCACACCCCGCCGCACTCCAGTAGGTGGCTACAGCCCCGACACCTAAACAATTCATGCTGCTACCCATGCAGCCTACTGGCGGCAGCGCAGATGTAAGCTGTTAATCGTGCGTCACGTTTCGACCAGATGTACAGCGAGGTTCCACTTCGACAAGAGCCTAATGGACCCATCTTCTCGAACTGACAGGCACAGGAGCTGACCGCTCTAACCTCGGTTGAACCCTGTACATCGCAGCAACCTCCGCTGTTCACAAAGGTTCCCACCTATAGGATCTGCTGCAGGTTGCGAAGCTCAGCACATCGCCAACAAACCCGGTTTCATCAATCGCACTATGCACATCACCCTAAGAAACCGTTGCGTCAAAGTCAAAGTCCACGGCGGGAGAGTGAACCTGACGTACTGTTACATTGGCGACGTTGCAGCTCACTTCCTCACCAAACTGTTGGCACGTCCGACCAGTAGGTGCATAGGTAACGTACCCCTGTTAAGTGCATCTTCGACATACCCTTGGCATTCACTTTTGTATGCATCATGTATTGTCGTGCTACAATGAACAATGTTTTGTTACATTGACTCCGACAGGGTTCACAAGACCAATTAACCGCTGCCGCAGAGCGCACATCTGAAGGATGAACACGCTGAACATCCTACAAACCACATTGGATTGATTCATGTTCATTGCACACCACTGACCCTAAACACTCTTTCGCGAATTCCTCAAATCAATAACCTCTCGTCTACCACTGCTTGGCAAAAGTTTGGGGTCTTCGGTAATGCATCTGTGTCATAATCATAAAGTCTCCACGCTTCGTCGATTTAGTACTGGTTAAGCAATTTCTACACATAGCGGGTTGTGTATACATTGATCTTACAGGGCGTGACCACGTCGGACACAATGTAATTTCGCACGCCATGCCATGTTCATTTCCCCCCACCAATCAGGCATGTTCGCCCGGATCGATGACGAAGCTTGTGCGCCATTCGATATGCAATCCGAGGGTGTCGCATCGCTCGGGCCAAACAAAGGGCACAAGAGGACTATAGGGGTTCTTTGAGGGTTCACACACATCACTGTAGCAGGTAACCCCTTCCCCTCCCCTCACCCTGTCCGACCGTCCCAGAAAGGTAGCATTGGGTTATCCGCATTTCCAGTTTTCAATTTGACAGCATGTTTGCACATTTCTAGACTCTACGTTATAGGGCTTGTGATTGCGTTCATTTTCCCTTCCACCAGTAGCCATGACACGCGACGAAGTCAGACGCGGAGATAGGCGCCGTAAGGAGCGCGCAGATCTAAAGGACTACGACAGTGGCTCAGGCGAGGTGCCTGCCAGGGGTAAACGGAGGGGGAAAAAACGGAAGATTACTAGACAGGAAACTGCAGAAGCGGTCCGTGAATACCGGAAAGCAAACAAGCTTTCGGTGAAGAAGGGCGACGGGCTGGAAAGTGACGCCAACTCTTCCGAGCCGGATGGCGACGACGATGCCCTAGAGGACCCTTACGGGGACATCGCGCCGGGCGGGCTTCGTAGCCCAATGAAAAGGTCGGCTCAGCGGAAGAAACCGATAGGCGATCTTGTCGGCACCCCCGGTGAGCTACTTGTCTTCCATGCTCCACCCGCCAGGTGGCGGTTTTGTTGTGCCTTCGTATTTAACATTCCCTGACATTGCGCCTTGCCGGGCCGCCTTGCAGGGAATGATGGACCGCCGCACGCCCCCAAGAAGCCCAAGGCAGAGACGAAAAAAGAACGGGCCGTAAGGGAAAAGGCCGAGAGAAACGCAGCGAAGGCCACTGCAGCAGCAGTAGAGGGGTCTGCAGCGGATGCAGATGAGGATGCAGCGGTAGCAGAGGAGGATGCGGCGGTAGCAGACAAGGATGCGGCGGGAGCAGAGGAGGATGCAGCGCTAGCAGAGGAGGATACAAAGGCAGCAAAAGTGGTCGCAGCCCCAGAGGCCGGCACCCCTCCGGCGAAGGCGGACGCGAGCGCCGCTCCCATTCCCGCAGCTGCCGCACCGACGCGGAACCGCGTCGTGATGAGCGCCGCAATGAACGTCGATTGTCCACCCACGACCGCAGCAGACGCGCCTCAGGTGGTTGAGGAAGTGGCGATGGTCGTCGTGGAGTCCCCTGCTAGCGCCATGCCGCCGTCGCACGATGATTCCCCTAACGGTGAAACTGTCGCAAACAATGTGGCGGAGTCGGATCGCGCGAGGCCCTCGCAGGCCGCTGCTGCGGCCCCCGTCTTGAAGACTCCCGCTCGTGTGGAAGGCCGCGCGACCGTGGCCGCGACGACCAGCCTAGAGAAACTGTCAAATAAGGACAAGGACGGCGAATGGGAGCGTCGCGATGGAGACACCCGTCGAGCGAAGAGCGACGCCATTGCCCCATCACCAGAACGCCGCGAAAGAGGCCGCGACCGCGAGACGAAACGGAAAAAGCGCGAAGACTCTCCCGAGGAATCAGACTCGCCGTCCTCTTCCAGCGACTCTGACTCGGGGGAGTCCTCGGCGTCAGAGTCCAACTACGACGATCGGAGCACCGAAAGCAGCGAGCCGGAGTCCCTCGAGAGCGAGTCTGACGGCGACCGCAAGCGCGGCAAAAAGCGCGGCAGGGACAGGCGCGTCGGGCGGCACAACGGTGGGAAGGATAAGGGGAGGGGGAGTAATGGCAAGAGGAAGAAAGGGGCGAGCAGAGGGAAGCAAGGACGTGGCGACATGAGGAAGCAAGGGAGAGGAGGGGAGGACGGAGGGCCTAGGGCTAGGCCCGCCAAGCATGGGTATGCTCCGTACCCGGCTGGCAGCGACGATGTCGAGAGCGGCTCTGCGTCTGAAGGTCCGGTGCTCATTCGGCGGACAGATTACCGCGACACCAAGTTTCCGGCGTATGCAACCGACAAGGCGTTGCCGGCAGAGGAATGCGGGGAGCTGGACAGGAGGGGTGTGAAGAGGGAGGCTGCGGTGGAGGCTGATGGCAGTGGTGAAAGACAAAAGAAGTCCGGCTATGGCACTGGGCGGGAGTTGCGGTTTGAGCAAACATCCGTAGAGGCAGCGCCTGCACACGTGTGGCGGCCTTGGCTCACTGACGGAATGAGGGAGCTCGACAACGGCCGCAACACACCGACCACATTACGCGATGTTGAAAACACCCTGGGCGGCGCCTCACCGTTCAAGCCGCTCCCCCCCGCTGTCCTACACCCCCGAGGCGCTTCGAACGAGCGGCCGGGGGGGGGCGGGGGCATGGATGCGTCACAGGTATCGGGCATGCCGTCGCGACGATCAGATGGACGAGCGGCCGAGTGTGGATGGGAGGGTGGAGCGAGCGGCCCCGACCAAGGAGTGGATGCTGCTGGCCTTAAGCGACCCGAGAACGACGCTGCGCGGGTTCATGCCGACGTGGAGGCAAAACGGAGACGGACGCTTGAGGGCGAGATTAACACTCGAGGTTACACCTGGGAGTCCCTGGCCTGCATGGAGGAGATGCTGCGCGACTTGTCCGCCGCCCGCATGTTCAGCCTTCTGCGCGAGGCGGCTATCGAGATTCTGCAGCTCAAGAGGGCGCGGGGGCAGCACCTTCCCCGCTTGGCGTCGGCGTCTAGTGACCACGACGAGGCGGTCGGAGAGAGCGTGGGGGGGAACCGCCCCCGGACGAGGCGTCGAGGCATGCCCTCCGTGAGCAACATCCCGGTGAGTCACGTGTGTGATGCCATTATTCATTTTTTGACAGGTCCCCCACTTTGATCCCAACCCCACCCTCCCACAGGCAGCCCACCCTAAAATTCCGTTTCCACCTTTCCCCTCCCCCCCCCCCCCCCCCCCGGCCCCACCTCCTCGGCCGCTGTACCCGCCCGCCAAGCCACCAGATCCCTCAGCGCTCACCACGTCTCGGTTGCTGCCTGGTGATGCATCGCCAGCCCAATGCCTAAACCCATGGCTGTGACTGTTTGTTCCGACTCCTACTAGCCGTCCGTCCACACCCCAGGCACCGCCACATGTGTTCGCCAGCCCCACATTCAACCGCGGTCCCAAACCCCCCTTTTCTAGTACCCCACCCCACACCCACCCTTCTCCCTGTTGGCCCTCCCCACCCTCCATTACAGATCCACTATGAGGCAATGCGAGACGAAATATGCATCCACAACCCGGACGCGGTCATCGATTTCTACGAAAACCACAAGACCCGTTGCCGCGTGCTTCATCGCGGCCTAGTGTCACTGGGCTACGACGTGACTCTTGTGGAGGTCCTGGAGTCACTCAACAATGAGAACTACAACAAGCCGTTCAAACGCGTATGGACGGTCTGGAAGAACGAGCGCGCCTTTACCATCAAGCGCCTCGTACTAACCGCGCTGGGAGTGAAGATGAAGTGGTCCCGCGCCTGCAAGATCCTCCTTGACCTGAAGGTCAAGAGGAAATTGTGGAGGGCCTTGAGGCCAGGTGAGTGACGTGACTTGCTGTTTCCGCCCATGCATGCCTCTTATAACCATGGTGTGCATGGCCCCTTGGAGACGGCCCCGAACCCCACTCCCGCGCATGCTACCCTCTTGTAACCCCACCAGATGAGGAGCTCGGCCAAGTGGTTAGCACGTGGGGCAACGCCAACTCACTTGAGGGTGAGGAGAGCGGCCAGCCCTTCGCCAACTTGCTCTTCTTCGACGCGGCTGTGGAGGGGTTTGGGCAGTGTGCTTGAAGGCGTACCACGTTGCCTGGATCCTCATGGTGGTGAGTTCAGGCTATGGGATGTGCCTTGATGGGGTGCTTCATGGATCGTTTGCCGCTTGTGATCACATTGTTTCGCCCTACATAGGCCCCTCCCCCAACCCCCTCTCCCCCCTTTCCCTTTCCCAACCCCCCGGCCATGACAGGTCGACTACGGGCTGGCGCGCGTCAAGACTCAGACAATGGCCCTATCCAACTCCCACCCCAAGAACAAGGCATGGGTCGAGGCCGTTCGCAAGCTCGTGCGCCAGGTGGTGATTGAGTGGTTTGACGAGCACCCAAGAGAGTACAACAGGGAAATGAAGGGGTTCAAGTGGGGGGAGCACGGCCTGTACATCCATGAGAGTGGGTTCGAGGAGGAGTGGAAGGACAGGAAAGGGAAGACTGGCATGAAAACGGATGGCAAGGCCACGACCAGGGGTAAGGAGGAGGAGCAGGGGGCAAAGGGGTGAGGGGTGGTGACACGGAGAAGGTGGGTCTGGATCAGAGCAACAAGGCCGCCAGTGGCCAGGGGTCCTGGCCGGGGTAGTTCTTGAAGCCGAAGCAGTTGTCAAGTCGCACAGTAGCATCATAAGGCAGATTGGGTGAGAGTGCAGCAGCAACAGGACGTGACGCAGATTGAAAGGTTGGGCCATAGCGGGTTCAGGTGGCTTCACTGGCAGAGGGCAGGAATTGTGTACTTGAAGGTTTTAAAGGGGGGCAGGTTCAGGCGGGCCTCTACGGTGGATCTTTGCAGCACCATGGGCGAACGCGTGAACAGTACGCAGGGACAGGCAGAGACATGAGAGGCAGCGGACAAGGTGTCAGTGTAGTAGCGGTAGGTGACATGGGCAGCCATCATGGGAGATGGCGGGCAATCAACAGTGGCAGGAGTAGGCAGGCCTAGCGGCACATGGGTTGAAGGCACAGTAGTGGCCCTACCGGAAATGTCGCATCACCAGCTGCCACGGAGATAGGGGTTAGTATGCTGTTGGGAAGCTGGTTATTGGTGGGAGCCCAAGGGGTGCTGGCAGGCAATGGCGATTGGGCCATCGTGGTTGTGTACTGTGGTGTAGATGTTATTTTAATAAAACAAATTATTAGCAGCTTTTACAGTAATTAAATCCAAACGACGAGCCCTAATTGTACTGAACCATGCCGTAATGGGAACCGCATGCTGCAAAAACGGATCCATAAAAAAACACCGCCAGACGTTTTCAACGAATCATACTGAATAATAGAAATCGTCAGCATATATTTCTATATGCATTCACAAGCTCACTTCATATCATTTCCTAAAAACACCGCCATGCATTTGTAAACGAACCACGGAGTACACCGAAAAAACACCGCTAAGCATTCGCTGTCGTGAACCAAAAAGTGTTTCGGGAAATGTTGCCCAAGCATTCGCCAAGTGTTCTGATCTTAGTCCGCCATGAATTTTCACCCACATGTTCGCAAAACGTTTGCAAAGCATTCGCTCGAATGCTACGCAATCGTTTTGCGAGCACACCTTTTTTGCGATGTAGTAGAATCATCAGCTCTTCTCGCCAGATTCTCTCGTCGCCCCACTTCCTGCTCGCATTCAGTCAGTGACGATAATCCGCTGAACGTGTGAAGACTTTGTTTGATAAAAGTAGAAATCTATCAACTATCGCCGCCGTCTCCAAGACGTCAACGCTGCAGCATCGCCGCTCCACCGTATAAAGAATCGTGGCTGGGCTTTCGTTCCCGTCGCGTGGAAGCGCGGTCGCCATGCGACGCCCTTTCGCCATGAGCGCGGACGGCGCGGGAAGCCTTTGGCTCGGCGCGCTGTTCGTGCTGACGAGTCTCGTAGGGGTTTCCCCCGTCCTTTCTGTGACATACGAAGCCTCACAAGGTGTGTTTAGCACGCCATTAGACGCCGCTCTCTACTCGACTCCACAACTATGGCGAGCTCCGATCAAATGAGTCGCTGACGAGGGCCCGAGCTCTTGTCAATGAGTGGAGATAAGTTTGAGACTCAGATTTGTCTTGTTTTGCTAGTCCGAAGCTGTAGCAAGTAAAATCGTTCTTGAAATAAGTTTGATGGTTTTAGCCGGTTGAGTCGGACTTGTCCTGCCAACACTGTGCCACAGTAAAGGGCCTCTCTTCAGTACTTGTTTATGACCGGTTGGCAGGGGAAACGTGCCCGATTAGCAGTATCCTATATGGCCGTTTGGCTTTAGGCGGTGAGAATCACTTTACTCTCGAGTGCAGTTCATGCGACCGCTTGCTTGTCGTCAACTATAGTAGAGGCAAAAAAGAAGACAGGTTGTGGGCCCATTCCCCTTCCCTTCTCCACCTCCTAATTCTCCCTCCTGCCCCTCGTTCCTTCTGTCCTCCTTCCTCCTACCTCTCTTTTCTTCTTGCCCTTCCTTTCTCCTTGCACCCCCTTTCTTCGTCTCCACTTCCTCGGGCCTGTTCGTTGGCTTCTCCGTCCCCCTGCCTCTCCCTCCAATCTCTCTCTCTCTCTCTCTCTCTCTCTCTCTCTCTCTCTCTCTCTCTCTCTCTCTCTCTCTCTCTCTCTCTCTCTCTCTCTCTCTCTCTCTCTCTCTCTCTTTCTCTCTCTCAAGCGGTCCGTTTATTGCTTGGAAAACCTTGGTACAGGCTAGGCAGGCAAGGGGTAGCAAGTCAAGGTACATGCATGTTTTGGGGGCTCGGATCTACTCGTTCTCCCCTAGGGGCTCTGCTATGGCAAAGCCGTCCCCTAGTGCCATATCGGCGTCGGGGGTGCCTACTGGGGCGTGGGTGGCGGGGGAGGCTTCATTTACTTTGCCCAGGTAAGCCAAGGCCTGCGCCCGCTGCAGCGTCACTGACCAGCGTTGGCGAAACTGGTGGAGCAGTTTCGCTGCCTGGTAGGAACTTGGGTCGGCATTGAAGAGTCTCCTGGCCCCTGTGTCAGCCAGCAACTTCAGGAAGGTAGGGACCTCGGCCCCTCTCTCTCTCTCTCTCTCTCTCTCTCTCTCTCTCTCTCTCTCTCTCTCTCTCTCTCTCTCGCTTTCTCTCTCTCTCTCTCTCTCTCTAGCTCTCTCTCTCTCTCTCTCTCTCAAGCGGTCCGTGTATTAGATGGAACCTGGGTACAACCGAGACAGAAGGAAAGTTACACAAGCTCGATCCCTGTACCCCTCTCCCCCCCGATGGAGCCCACTAAGGTGGCTCGGCCAGGGGCTCTAGAATGGCAAAACAATCCCCTAGGAAGAAATCGGCCCCAGGGCAGCCCACGGGGGGGTTGTCTACCAGCGCCGCCTCATGTACCTTCTCCAGGTAGGCAATAGCTTGGGCACGCTACAGGGTGACCGACCAGCGCTGGTGGAACTGCTGGAGCAGTCGCGCTGCCTGGTATGAGGTAGGGTCCGCGTTGAAGAGCCTCCTGGCGGCAGTGTGGGCCAGGAGCTTCAGGAACTGGGGGACCTCGTCGCATGGGCAGCAGTAGGTTTCGACTGCCAGGGGGAACAGGCCCACGTAGGCCATGCGGTTGCGGTAGTGGTGCATCTTTTTCCCCGCCTGCTCCCGTGCCATGTATCCTCTGCCCTTGCGGGCCGTGGGGTCGCGGGTGCTGATGGGGTCGGTGATAGTGACATCACAGATCCACACCGCACTGGAGTCCCGGTGTCAGATGGCCAGGTCGGCCGTGATGTCGTCCACTGGGTTGAACATCGCCGTCTTTTTGTGCTTGATGTTTTCCGCGTCTTGTGTCATTGCGGTTGTGGTGATGTGTGCAGGTATATAGCAGAGGAGAATCTGCAAGGGCCCATTCCCGACTCCATCAGTAACCTTGTCAACCTCACCGCGCTGTACGCCTCGCCCTGCCATGCCGCTGCCATGCCATGCAGCTACCATGCCCTGCCATGCCATGCCATGCCATGCCCTGCCATGCCATGCCATGCCATGCCATGCCCTGCCATGCCATGCCATGCCCTGCCATGCCCTTCCATGCCCTTTCAGCCATGCCGCTGCCGTATAAGGAAATTTGCACCTTATTTGTTTGGCAGGGAAATTTGCACTATACGGAATAGTACAAAAAAAAAGCCCTCAGTCGTAACTTCTTTTAAGAGGCCTAGGCGTGTAAAGCCGTACCTCTACCGAGCTGTCCACAGAGGCTTGTGAAGCGTGTGCGGATTGGTCCAAATTGATTGGAACTTCGTGTTCCACCAAATCCCTTTCGCTGAGGTGTCCAGAATGCGGCACAGTACCCGGTCCTCCTCTTCTGCTGCGCTGTCACCCCACTTGATTCCTTTTACCCGGTCTACCCTGACGGCACCTCTTCCTCCGAGTGTACAGAAAAGTCCTGACCAACGAGCTGACATCCACGTTGATCAGATGAAGCAACTTTTTAGGCTGCAACTTCTCCTTCCTGAAAACCGCATCACATCTGCCCACCCACAGACGATGAACAGAGATGGCTGCCACCGCTGCCTCCGGAAAACCCGACCGTGTGCATGGTGGCTGGAAGAGCAGGTCTTCCAAGATCTCTACGTGCCTCGATGGGTTCACCATCTTCAGCACTCTCTTCATCACCCTCACCACCGGTTGAAACACCCTGCAGTCAAACATGCAGTGCGCCAGTGTCTCTTCCTCTCCGCAGTGAGGGCACCTCGCCTCTTCCCCTAGGAAAGGAAGCCTCTCCCCCACTTGAAGATTCATACAGTGGACCCTCAGCACAACGTCCCTAGCCCGCTGAGGAGTGGCCAGTGAGTCACGAACCCGAAACGCTTTCTTCCAGACGATACTTGCACCCCTCCTTTCTTCCCATCACACCTGCTGCGTTGACTTCATACTGCCTCCGACCACGCCTTTCCGCAGGTCCTTAATCTGCGCAATCTTTCATTCGCTAAACAGCTTTGTGCTCAGCAGTCTCGCCTCTTGGGACCCCAACAAACCCAGGATCCTTTCCTCCACTACCAGCAACGGAGTAACCTCTGTCGGCTCAAAAACTCTCTGCCATGGTACATCTCCTCACCTCAACAACCTTTCTACCTTGTTACAGAGCAGACAACCCTCGCGCACCTCTGTAACCTCCCACGTCCAGATCGTAGGCATCGGGTAACCAGCCGTCCTCACAAACTCCGTTGCTTGATAAATCTCTTCAGCTTCCAGCTTCTTTAGATTCGACCTTTACAGGCCTCCAGTAATGTTTTGAAGGCCTTTACCGCCACCTTAGCCAGGCCGATGTCCCCCACATCAGCACGAAGCAGCACACTGTCCTTTGCCGTTTATCGACCCTGTGCTTCACATTCAGGTCCGCTACCGTCAAACCCATCAGCCCCTCCGCTCCCTTCTGTTTTGCAAAAGGCGTCTTCCCTCTGATGCATATGTGCTTATTGAAGGACAGCCACTCCTGCTCCACGTCCCACCTGTGACTCGCCTCGGGGACTTGTATTACCTTGTTCTCCATACACACTGCCGCCGTCTGCTTCCAAAGCTCACTCCCCCCACCCCAGTTGCTGAGCAGGGAGAAATGAGCATAAAGGGAAGCCCATCCCAAGGGAAGAGCCACCGCTTGCCTGGTAAGACTCTGTCTCAGCAAGGATGGCTGGACCAGCGCCGTCGCAATGTTCCTTAGTGCTAGGGTGTCAACCCTCGCTTTTGGATCAACCACCCCCAGTCCCCCATCTTGCCGATCCCTGAAGGTGAATTCTTTGCTCCACAGCGTGAAATGTTTCTCCACATCCGCGTTGTTACCAGACACGAAGTTCTGACACAACTTCTCCGCTTTCTTCCAAATCCCTTCTGGCGGCAGGTACACCTGCAGCTGGAAGAGGAGCACCGACATCACGTAGCTGTTCCAGATCGTTACTCTTGCCGAGGTGGTCAAAAAATTGGACTGCCACTTCATCAGCGTCTCCTTGACCCTAGCAAGAGCTTTATCCTAGGTGGCTCCCGCCCCACCGCACGGTGAGATCCATATGCCAAGCACCCGCTTTGCTTCGTCCCCTTTCAGCCACTTCAACCTAGACTTGCGCGGTAGCAGCGCTCTGACGTTCCTCCCGAGCGGCATCAACGTCGATTTGTTCGTGTTTGTCCCTTATCCCGACAGCTCCCCGGACTCAATTAACAGGACTTCCGCCCGCTGCAGCTGCTCCATTCATGATTAGCAAGGTGTGGTCCGCATATCCCACATACGCTAACCTTTGGTTCCCTCTCAACGTAAGCCCCAGACTCCTCCTCTCTGCTTCTCTGCAGAGCGGCTCCACGACGCAGAGGAAGAGATACGGCACCAGCGGGCATCCTTGCCTCACCCCCTTCGTGACCTCAATCCGATCTCCGATTCACCCGTTCACCACCAGTTTGGTCCCTAAGCGATCATGCAGACCAGTCACCCACTTTATGAACCGCTTCGGAAATCCCATCTTCTCCATCACCCCGAACAAGAAACTCCGGTGGACTGAATCCTAGGCCTTCTCAAAATCAACCAGGAGAAGGTACCAGTCCTTGTCCCTGTTCCTGGCAGCTTCAATGACGTCCGCCACAATTGTTACTGCATCCGATAGCCTTCTACCTGCAATGAAGCCGAATCGCTCCCCTGAGATGCATTTGTGCATGACCGACTTCATGCGGTTCGCCAAGACCTTCGCCAAGATCTTGTAGGAGGCATTTAGGAGCGTAATCGGACGATAATTCCCAATGTCCTCTTCTCCCCCTTTCTTATACAGCAGGATTGTCTCAGTGCCACTTGCCTGTGGGGGGAGGTGGCCCGGGACTTCAAAATCCCGCGCCATCTTCCACACCGAGGGGCCCAACAGATCCCACTGCCTCTGAAAGAGCTCCTTCGGCAGCCCATCCATGCCCGGCAACTTCCTGTCCGCCATTTCCCACAGCGCCTGCTTGACTTCCTTCTATGACCAAGGCTTTTCAAGTTCCACACCTTCAAGCACTCTCAGCCTCCTCCCTTCCCCCCCCATCCAGGTTTCAGGCCGCTCCCGCTCCGTACTACCCTCGAACGCCACCCTGAAATGCTGTGTTGCAACTTTCAGGATGTCGTTCTGCGCCATGACTGTCTTGCCGCCATGAAGTAGCTGCTTAATTCTTGTCCTCCCTTTCCGAGCTTTGATCCTCACCGACAGGTACACCGATGGGACCTCGCCTACCAACTCCATCCCCTCCCCTGCCAGCAGCTGCAGCCTGCACCTGATACTATCTTCATACGCCACAAGCAGTGACTCCTGCGTTGGCAGCTTTGCCTGCAGCCGTACAGATGCTTGCCCACGCATGACCTCCTGCCGCAGCACCGCCACACTCTGCTCGAAGTGAAGGCGAGTTTCTTTAACCCGCTTCCGCTCTTCAAGCACATACAATGATAAGCCCGCTCTCAGCCTGTCTATTAACTTGTCATAGCAGTCAGAGCCTTCCTCCCGATGCCTCGTGACCACCCGTTCCACTCTCAGTCTGACCCCTTCTCGGCCCGCGAAGGTCACTGGCAGGCGCCAAATCCCTGGACCAAAGCCTCCTCGTGTCTTGTCTCGTAACAGGAGGAAGGCGCCAAAACTGTGAGCCAAAATTCCCTTTGGTATCATAACATGTCTCGCCCCCGCCACCAGGTGCAGTATGGAGTGCGAGATTAAACATCTATCAATACGTGAGTCCCCTCCCGGTTTCTTGTACCGGTACGTGAACTCCTTCAGCGCCGGGTTGAAGTTCCTAAAGGTGTCCCCCATGCTGAAGCTCGCCAGGATCTGCATCAACCTCCTGTTCTCCCCCGATGAACCCACTCCCGTGGATCTGTCCATATCCGGATCCTCCACCAAGTTCAGATCCCCCACTAGGACCTGGTGATCTGCTGCCGAGAGAGCCGCTACAAAAGGAGCAAGGGCGTCCCATATAAAAATCCCCCTGTCCGATGCCTGTGCCGGGAAGTAGGCAGCAACCAGGAGCACACTTGAGTCCTCCCACTCCAATTTGACACCAAGCAGTCTTCCAGATGAGTGCGCCTCCACATGCTTGAACACCATCCCCTTCTTAAAACAGATCACGCTAACCCCGCTCGCTCTCTACTCTGGTGAGGCAGCTGCAGTAGCCTCCGCCCCCAGATCTGTTCAAAATTTATGGTCTGCCGCTATCTTGGTATCTGCTAGAACCACTATGTTCGTTGTTTGATGCGCCCATGCTCCTAACTTGATCCTCTTTCCCATACTTCCCAATCCGTTCACATTATACCCGTAGATGGACAGCTGGGGATTCCTATCTATGGACAACTGTTGCAGAGGGCCCCAAGCATTCACAGGGCGCATGAGAAGATGGTGACTCTACTACTAACACACTACTACATGAGGACAAGGCTACAGCAAGTTCCGGCAGGAGCAGCAATACCCTATTCACGCGGGTGAGGTTTGCTACGCATGACGCCGTTCCCATGACCAAGGACTGACTGCTTGACTGTCGGGCTCTAGCTGGTGTCACAATCCATAGTCCTTCTTGATGAGAACTGTGCTGATCAAATCCTTGCAGTTGCGTGTTGTTGCCGCCGATAGATCCAGAAGACCCGCACGATGGCGAGCCTGTGCAACATACCTGCCTCGGTGGTCCCATGCGCCTTCTCACAGCAGCCCTGCATGCAGATCCTCTCTTTGCGACAGGAGCCAGTGGAGACCAAGGCAATGGCCGAATCTTTCAGCAGCTTCTTGACCTGACTTGTCAGCATGAGCAAAGCGGCTGCATGAAGAGTGGACGGACGGATGGTCAGGCAAAACAGGAGGAGCACGAGAAAGACCATACTGCGAGCATGTCAAAACCAGATTGACCGTGTTGCCGTTGATCTGATGCAGGCTACCCAATGTTAGCTTCCACGTGTCCATGCTACTCTGCCTAGCCATCACGTAGTCGTCATGCAACTTCGACATATGCTGGCCACCACAGTAATCACAGGTGAGACACAGGTAATGAACACGAAACTGAGTCCCTTCCAGCGGCGAGACTTCCACCAGGTGACGCCAGCGGTACTTATCCCCCGGGTGCTGAAGCACCAGTCCTCTGATCTTGTTCGTGATATCCCCAGTAGCTGGATCCTTGATCCAATGAAAGTAGAAACTGTCCTGGAATGGCGTCTGTTTCCATTTGACAAGCGGAATCTTCACCAGCAGATCAAAGAGGACTTCAGGTGAGACAGCTGCCGGAATATCCTTGTCGTTCATAGCCAGCATCCGTCGGTACTCTGCACTCTCCGGATGAAACCACTTCAGCCTGATGATTTTGCCATCTATGTACTGATGTTCAAGAACCTGCTTCTGAAAGGTAACTTGCATGTGGCCAAAGCGGTTTTCCGAAATATAGGCCGGCTTCAGCTCCAAGTAAGTCGTAGTTGTCAACGCTTCCGGCGACAATTCCGATTTCCATAGCATCAGCAGGATTGCAAGGGTCTCCTTCGTCCTTATCGTTTCCTTCAGGTGAGACACCGGGATCAGGAGCGTGATTGAGTGCTTGATCTTCGCAGCAACCTCCTGAATCCTAATCGGATCCGGCATTCTTCAGGGTCATCCCTAAGATGCCTATCATTGACTTCTTTGTCCTCTGCAGCCTCCAACCCGATCTCCCCCTGCACAGGTACCGAAACCTCCTGGACAATCGGCGACGGAACACCCTGTTGGCACACAGGTTCCGGGGACACCTGACGCAGAACGACGGACGGCGGAGGTGATGGCGGGGATGGCGGCGGAGGAGCAGACAACCCCATGTGATGCAAGGGGACGGCCTCCCTGACTAGAGACTGGCCTTGGGGCTGCTTGTTGGGCGACGACGCCGGGTTCAGAGGAGGAGTTGAGTCAGATTCCGACTCATCTCCATGGGTAGGCCTATGGCCTGCTCAAGTGACCATGCCGGCTTTCTTCGGTGTCATCGTGCAATGATGAGCTCCCCAAAGCTGTCTTCTAATGACAGAGCAATGTGACTTTCTGAGCACCTTTAAACCATACAGTACTTCAGCGAGGCTCCCATAGCCTCGTTGAGCAGCCAAGCTGGCACACTTGTAATCCATTTCCAACGCTGGTCCTGATCTCCTTGACAATGCATCGATCGGTTGCATTCTGCAGCATCTTTAGTTCTGTAACTTGTCGCCCTTGATAGTTCCCTGACCTTGAAAGTTGAGCACGTCTTGGGATTGCCTGAACTGCATATTGCTGCCATTAGGTCCTCTGTATGAACACTAATAGGGGACAGCACTATTGAGCTCGTTACGTGGAATCCAAAAAACTTGCTAAATCAGGCAAGAAATTGCTGGACATTGGGATTTCTGAAACTATCAGCCATGGCCATGGCGGCCTTGAGATTGTCATGGCGGCCATTGGGGTCGCTTCCAGGATCCGATTCCGATTGCCATGCCGCTGCCATGATATGCCCTGTCATTCTCTGCCATGTACTGCCAGTGCCCCTCCACTGCCATGCCATGCCCTGCCACGCCGCTGCCATGCGCCGCCTAGCTCTCCCTTACCAATCAAGTCCGTTCGTACTTAGGCTCCTTTCCCGCGTCTCTGCTTGCGGACATCTTCTCTCTTTTCCCGTCCTATGTTTGTTTCTCATCTTCAAAGCAACCCCCTCTCTCCTTTCCTCTTCCCTTCCCCCACCTGGATCACCCATTCATCATCCCTTTCTCGTCTCTTCTCTCGTCCTTTCCTCATCCCTTCTTCGTCCCTTCTGTCATCCCTTCCTCCTTCCTCATCCCTTCTCTCGTCCCACCAGCCGACAGGGTAACAAGGGCATCAACGGGTCCCTGCCGTCAGTCATAGGATCTCTTACCGGTCTTCAGTTCTTGTAAGCTGATATATTTCGTGGTGTCGCGGTTGCGTCTGAAAGCGTGTTTTGTGTTGATATATATATATGTATGTATATATGTGTGTATATATATATATGTATATATATATAACGTCAGGCATAGGAAGCCGGATGGCTCTTTGCCTCAAGTAAACTTACTGATTGCATTCGTGGCGTTGTTGTTGCGTCCAAAGATTCCCCATTCAGATCAAGTGCTGTGTACTTCGTGTCCTTTTGGCCTGTCTAAGCTTTTCCCTTATGCATTCTCATGGCTTTGTTTCCGTATCTCCCCCCCCCCTTCTCCGCAACCTCTCTCCTTCTCCACCCCTCCTCCCCTCCCCCCCTCCACCCCCCCGGGTGGGCGCATGCTTTCGTCCCGTGGGCTGCGTGTGTGTTCCAGATGTCTGAGCTACAATGGGGCTTTAGGAGGATCCATACCGGATGGGGTTTCCAACCTCCAGAATCTCTACTACTTGTACGTAGTGTGGCGACATCACATGACAACCCCTGCAACCCCAACTAACTGCATGCAGTGCAGTGCATAACCTGCACACAGTGCACAACTCTCTCTCACCCTCCGTGCTTGCTTTGCCTTGCTTTGCGTTGCTTTGCTTGCATCGACCACTGTGCACCACTGCGAGCAAGCAGCCCAAATGCTGCACCACTCTTTCCCTCAGCCGGATCATTCACCTCTTTTCGCCCCTCCTTCCGCCCCTCGTTCCGCTCTCGTTCCGCCCCTCGTTCCGTCCCTCGTTCCGCCCATCGTTCCGCCCCTCGTTCCGCCCCTCAATCCGCCCCTCCTTCTGCCCCTCGTTCTGCCCCTCGCTCCGCCCCTCGCTCCGCCCCTCGCTCCGCCCCTCGTTCAGCCCGTCGTCCATCGCCCGTGGCCTTCATCCCATCTTCTGCCCTGCTCAGCACACCACACCACCTCGAGCAATCATCAGGCATTCTTTCCCCTTCTAGGACTCTGACCATCTCCTCTCATCTCCTATCACCTCATCTCATCTCATCTCATCTCATCTCATCTCATCTCAGCTCATGCACACATTCCCCTAGGGGAAGGTCCATTTGTTAGGATTAAGGACGGAGTCTAGGTGAACTTAGGAGCTAGAATTACTCAAAATATAAATCCGAAATTCTGGAGAGAAAAGTCGTCTTCACAAGAAACGACATCGACAAAAACCTAGCCGTTGGAATGTCGCGAAAATCGGATATGATGTAGCTTGTAATCTTAGCTACCATTCTCAAGTTGAATCACGTCGATTGATGGAGCATTCGCGACGCTATGTTTTTCGACGCACTGGGGGTTAAGCTGTAGGAGGAGAACTTAACTCAATCTCAAAAGTTCAATCAAAGTTCAAGAATCTCAACAAGGAATTAGAGGAGCAAGAGAAAGGTTGGGAAAGAAGAGAGGGATGAGAGGGAAGGTCCCAAGAGAGTCCCCAACCAAGGAAACCCCATAAGCACAAATATTCCCTTCCTATAGGAACCCCAACTTTGACATTTGTCCCTTCCCAACCAATCCAACCAAGTTGGCCACCCTTGCCAACCTAGCTTGGTTGTTCCCAACTAATTTGCAGCTGTTACAGTAGAGTGACAAATTTCCCCAACCCCAAAGGTCCCAACTCCATATAGAGTCACCCCACAACTTCACTTTGTAACCGCCGCAATTGTAACGCAAGCTCATGAACTTTGAATCTTCATAGCTTTCGCGTTCTTGCTCCGATTGAAGCGATTCTTATTGCGTCGGAAAGATCTTCTCAAGATCTATCATCAGAAATACCTGCTCAGACAGAATAACACAAAACACATTCCCAAATTCCAGAACACACACCAGACAAAATTCTTTCACACACAGTCAAACCATACATGCGAATTGAAACGAGGGATGGGAGGCAGACAGAATGTGATAGCATATGATGACATCACACAATAATCTCCCCCTCTGGCTGCAAACCATCATCCACCATACCAACATCTCAAGCATGCATACTTAATGCACACTCATCCGAGCAAGCTTCATACCCTTCCAATGATCCGCCTCTGCTAGACGCTTAGTGAAAATATATGCTGCCTGCTGATGGGTCTTCACTATCTCCAGCCGCACCTCCTTATCAAGGAGTCTCCTCACCCAATGCCACTTAGGCCTTATGTGTTTTGTCAGCCCATGCAGACAAGCATTCTTGGCGAGCTTCACTGCAGACTCATTGCCACAAAACACAAATGTCGGCTCCTCCTGGCCAACTCCCAACTCCTCCAACAAGCGCCTCAGCCACACCACTTCCTTGGCCCCATGGTGTAAGGCCATGTACTCAGTCTCACATGAGGACAATCCCACCTCATTCTACTTCTTGCTGCGCCAGCTCACAGTACCACCTCCTAGGAAGCACACATAACCCCCAATGCTGGTGCCATCCACTTTCACTGAGTTGAAACTAGCGTCAGTATAGCAACTCAAGAGCATCTCTCCACTCTTCACATCTGCAGCACCTCTCTGCAACCGCTGCCTCACTCCACTGTACTCCAATCCCACTGATGCCGTAGCGCTCACATAGCGGACCAACCTCTTGGCCGCTTCCAGCTGCTCATGACTAGGGCGTGAGACCACACTAGCCAACCGTGATGTTGTAAATGCAATGTCAGGCCGTGTATGATTTGCAGCATAATTCAGCGACCCGACCATCAAATGAAACAGCTTCCTGTCACTCTCACCCACTACCTCCTCCCGAAGGTAGTGGTGTTGCTGGCTTTCCCCCAACTTGCAGCCCATACTTCTCAGCCAGCCCCTCACAGTACTTCCTCTGGTGCAACCTCAGCACACCCTTTTCCACATCTCTCTCCACATGCATCCCCGAGTAGTACTTTACCTCACCCATCTTGGAACACTTGAACTGCATCTCCAGCATCTGCTCTGCGCTGTCCAGCAAAGCAGTTGATGCAGAAAAGAGAAGGATATCATCCACATACACCAAGAGCATGAGGATTTCATCCTTCTCCTGCAGCAGGAACAAGCTGGGGTCACACTCACTCTTCTTGAAACCCCCAGCCAACAGCGCCTCCTCCAACTTGTGATACCATGCACGAAGCGCCTGCTTAAGGCCATAGATGGCCTTCTTCAGCCTGCAGACCCTGCCGCTCCCATCATCCAGCCCCTCTGGCTGCTTCATGTACACCTCCTCCAGAATGATCCCATTCAGAAAGGCAGTCACAATGTCCATCTGCCGTATCTTCCATCCCAGGAGTGCAGCTATCGCCAACAGCACCCTCAGCGTTGTTCCTTTCCCCACAGGAGCAAACACCTCATCATAGTCCTTCCCCTTTGTCTGCTGAAACCCCCATGCCACAAGCCTAGACTTGTAGCGGGTCAGCTCCCCTTCAGGTCCATACTTGTGCCTGTAGATCATCTTGGAAGTGATTGCCTTCTTCCCAGGGGGCAAGTCACACAGGTCCCATGTCTCGTTCTCAATCAGGGACCCGAACTCCTCATCCTCACTCGCCTTCCACTTCTCCCCATTTGGTCCATTCAAGGCCTCCTCTCGAGTCTTGGGCTCAGGGATTGGTGCCCAGTAGCAGTGAGCGATCTCATCTTCCTCAATCTGCTCAACCACACTCCCAGCCTGCACCACATTCGGCTTGCCTCTTCCCCCATAGGTCAGCCTCACGGGAGGGCGCGCATCCCTCCTAGGTTGCTCAGGCGGGTGTGGAACTCGAGGTGGAGACTCATGCTGCTGTTGCTGCTGCTCCAGTTCAGCTGCTCCCCCTTCCTCAGTCACTCCAGACATCTCCTCCTCAGACACTGCAACCTCCACCTGTCTTGAAGGCCGCTGCATCTCATCTGCCTTGAAAACAAGAGGTGTAGATGGAAGCTTTTGTTGCTGCTGCTTCCATTCCTTGTAGTACAAGGATTCAAGGAACTTTACATCCCGTGACACGGTCAGCTTCTGGGTGGTCAAGTCCCATAGCAGCCACCCCTTGTGATCCTTTGCAATCCCCAAGTGCACACTCCATCTTCCAGAAGCCTCCAACTTCCCCCTTTTCTCATTGGGCACATGAAACACCACCATGCACCCAAATTCCCTTAGCATGTTCACAGCTGGAGCACTCCCATACCACTTGACATATGGGATCCACTCCTTATCCCCAATTGTAGCCGGCACCCTGTTCTTCACAAGGGCGACCTGCCTCAGTGCAGACACCCAAAACGGATCAGGCAGCCCTGCACGCCCAAGGAGAGTGCGTGCCCCCTCTTGCAGGGTCCTGTTGAACCTCTCAGCCACGCCATTCTGCTGCGGGTTGTAGGGCACTGTCATTTGATGTTGGATCCCCTTCCTCTTCAACTCCCCCTCAAAATCAGCTCCAATGAACTCCCCACCATTATCACTGCGGATCACCTTAACCTTGTGTCCGCATTCCCTCTAAGCTCTAGGCATCCACTCCTTAAGGACAGCCGCTGCCACCTCCCCCTTGCTCTTCAAAGGGTAAACCCACACTGCCCGAGTGTGGTCATCCACAATTGTCAAGAAATAGCGGCTGCTTGAGAGGGAAGGGGCTCTTGTGGGCCCCACCACATCCATGTGCACAAGTGCAAGTGGGGTCTTGGCTGGTCCTGTAGTGCTGTTGAAGGGGAACTTGGAGAACTTGGTCTCCAAGCATGTAGAGCAGCTCCCAATCTCCTTCACTCCCCCTTTCACCTCCAAGCCCTTTAGGCTCCCATCCTTCACCAACTTCTGCAGCATAGGGAAGTTCACATGACACATCCTCTGATGCCATGTCTCCCAATCGGCCTCACCACTCCTTGATGAAGCCTTAGCCCATGCCGCACTCGCATCCACACCAGCAAGCACCTCACCATGTGTCTGCTGCTGTTGCATTTTCTTAATTGCTTCCAGGACCCCATCAGTTGGTGCAGTTGCATCTCCTCCTGCTGTTGCCTTTGCCGCTGCTGCCGTTGCTGCTGTTGGAGTCTTCCCATTCCAAGGGATGATAGGCAGCTGCCACAAGTCCTTGATGCAGCAGGTCTCCTCTTCCAGACTCCACAGCACCTTCTTCCCAAGCTTAGCACGACAGCTGGTTGATCCATAGGTGACTTCGGCCTTGCTCTTCTGCAGTCGTCGCACAGAGAGAAGGTTAGCAGATAGACCTTGAACCAGCATAACATTCCCAAGCCCCACAAGCTCCCCATTAGCTCCCTTAACCTTGGCATTCCCAACACCAATCACAGGGAGCAAAGCACCTGACGCTGCTGCCACATACTTAATCTTCCCAGGGGGTTTTACCTCATCAAGCAAATCTGCTTGTGGGGTCATGTGTCTGGTGCAACTTGAATCAATCACCCAGTGCGTGAGAGGGTGCATCACAACCTTTCCCACAAATCCCACATCACCCCCATGCCCATGCACATCCTCAACCATGAGAAACATCCCTGGATAGGTATTACCTTGTGCACCTTTACCTTGTGCACCTGAGCCTTGCACAGCGCTACCTTGTGCGCGTTCACCACTTGGCGGCTTCATGCCTGGAGGTGCCCATCCCTCCGGCCTGCTGAAGCACTTGAACCAAGGATGCCCGACCTTCTTGCAGTACCAGCAGGTGCCCTCCATTCTGTTACCCCCCCTGCCACCGGAGCTCCCATGCCCCTCATTATAGTCACCTCGGCCTCTACCTTTGCCAAAGCTCCTCCCACGGCCTCGGCCTCTCCAACCCCCTCTTCCTCTACTGCGCCCTGCAGCTCCATACCCCTCAGCAGTCTTAGTGGAAGCACCACCTCCCACATGGCGTCTGCAGATGTCCTCCTGCCGAATCTGCTGCCTTAGCCACTCAGGTGTCCATTGATCTTGCTGAGATTTGAGGGTGGGGATGAGGTTGTCCCAAGAGTTGTCCAACACCGAGATGATCTTGGTGCACTGCTGCAGCTGAGATACACTACTGCCCGCTGTTGCCATCCTTGCATAAGTGTCCTTGACCTTGTCAAGGACCGGCTTCACATCGTTCCCTGGTCGCATGGAGATGGCAGCAAGTTCCTTTTCGAGCACGATCACCATCGGGAGAGTGTTGGGCTGAATCACATCGCGTAGTAGTTTCCACGCCCTTGGACCCGAATCATCCGCTTCCACAAGATCCTTGATGTGCTCGAACATCTCCTTGTTGACCGATTGAAGGATGAGGTCGAAAAGCACCGCGTTTTTCTCAATCCACCGTTCACGTGCTTCGCCTTCTTCTGGCATCTTCTCCTCCCCAACAGCAATCTTTAGTAGCTTGAAGTGTTTGAAGGCACTCCTCATCCGCCCGCTCCATTCCTCATAGTTGGAGCCATCCAAAGCTTCAACTTTTGATGGCAGCGGCTCACTTGTCTTCTCAGGTACAGCTCCTCTTCCATTAGCATCTCCTCCTCTCTCATTCATCTTCTCCTTGAGAATTGACGAATTTCAGCTCCCCTTTGCTGTCCACACTCAGCTCCCTCGATATTTTCACAAGTGTCGGCGTCCACGAAATTTCGGCAGAGTTTCCCCTTAGCGGAAGACACATCCAACCTTTAGAAAACCACTTAGGCACACCCACAGGCCATGGTGGGTCTAGAAGGGTCTTCAAACTTCTGGAGACACCTCTTAATATCCTTAATATCGCTCTGATACCACTTGTTAGGATTAAGGACGGAGTCTAGGTGAACTTAGGAGCTAGAATTACTCAAAATATAAATCCGAAATTCTGGACAGAAAAGTCGTCTTCACAAGAAACGACATCGACAAAAACCTAGCTGTTGGAATGTTGCAAAACTCGGATATGATGTAGCTTGTAATCTTAGCTACCATTCTCAAGTTCAATCGCGTCGATTGATGGATTATTCGCGATGCTATGTCTTTCGACGCACAGGGGGTTGAGCTGTAGGAGGAGAACTTAACGCAATCTCAAAAGTTCAATCAAAGTTCAAGAATCTCATCAAGGAATTAGAGGAGCAAGAGAAAGGTTGGGAAAGAAGAGAGGGATGAGAGGGAAGGTCCCAAGAGAGTCCCCAACCAAGGAAACCCCATAAGCACAAATATTCCCTTCCTATAGGAACCCCAACTTTGACATTTGTCCCTTCCCAACCAATCCAACCAAGTTGGCCACCCTTGCCAACCTAGCTTGGTTGTTCCCAACTAATTTGCAGCTGTTACAGTAGAGTGACAAATTTCCCCAACCCCAAAGGTCCCAACTCCATATAGAGTCACCCCACAACTTCACTTTGTAACCGCCGCAATTGTAACGCAAGCTCATGAACTTTGAATCTTCATAGCTTTCGCGTTCTTGCTCCGATTGAAGCGATTCTTATTGCGTCGGAAAGATCTTCTCAAAATCTATCATCAGAAATACCTGCTCAGACAGAATAACACAAAACACATTCCCAAATTCCAGAACACACACCACACAAAATTCTTTCACACACAGTCAAACCATACATGCGAATTGAAACGAGGGATGGGAGGCAGACAGAATGTGATAGCATATGATGACATCATACAACACCATTCAGATCTCCCCCTCAAGCAGTCCTCGTGTTAATGCGTTGGGGGCAAGTACAGGCTACCAGGGGCAACGTGAAGAGCAAAGTGACAAAACGTGAAGGGCCAAGTGTGGATTGTGCAACACAAGTAACCTGAGAGGCCCTTACACTTCATAAATAGCCACCTATTTCTCTTGCATGGCCTCAAGCCAGGAGGAGATCCCCCAGCTGCAGCGGCCAAGGGTCCGCAGGAGCCTGGGGTTGTGCCGTCCCTATCCCCGCTCGCTCGTGCGACCATGTAAAGAGCATTGGCCTGCCTGCACTAGATCCTCCCTCCCTCCCTTCCCCCCTCCCTCCCTCAATCCCTCCCTCTCTCTCCCCCTCCCTCCCCTGCTCTCTCCCCTTCTCTACCCCTTTAGATCATGTTGGGGAATCCACATCCTTTTTGTTTTAGTCACGGGGCAGCATGCCAGCCAAAGATGCCGTCTTCTGTCTTCCTCCCTCCCTAATCGCGTTTCATTCCGCCTCTCCACCCAATTGACCTGCCGCAGTGAACTGATTGCATGCAACCTCGATGGGACTATCCCGTCTGGAATTGGCTCCATGGCGAACATTGCCTACGTGTAAGTGACGTGACGCTATACCTCGAGTAAGTTCACGAGTGCCAAGTAAGATACGCCATCAGGAATTTGGCGCCCTGGAAGCCTTGTGCTCGGCGTTCCCTGTCCTGTGTTCGGCGTTCTCTTCCCTGTGCTCGGCATTCTCTGCCCTGTGCTCGGCGTTCTCTGCCCTGTGCTCGGCGTTCTCTGCCCTGTGCTTGGCGTTCCCTGCCCTGTGCTCGGTGTTCTCTGCCCTGTTCTCGGCGTTCTCTGCCCTGTGCTCAGCGTTCTCTGCCCTGTGATTGGCGTTCTCTGCCCTGTGTTTGGCATTCTCTGCCCTGTGCTCGGCATTCTCTGCCCTTTGTTCGGCGTTCTCTACCCTGTCCCTCCATACGTTCCGGCAGTTTCTGAGAGTCCAACTGTCAGCTGTTACTCACCCCAGCCGTCACCCCAGCCGTCACCCCAGCCGCCACCCCAGCCATCACCCCAGCCGTCACCCTAGCCCTGACCCCAGCCCTCACCTCGGCTCATGATGATTTGCTGCTCCTGCTGTTGTGCAGCTGACCATGATTCGTTCCTCCTATTGCCGCCGAGACCAGCTCATCCCCACCATCTGGTTGGCCATTTTCATTGCATTACCAAGGCACCTGTTGGCTCCCCCCCGCCCATCAACTCGGCAACTGTTAGCATGCCGCACTTGGTGCCTCAATTTGAGACTTCTCAGAAGCACACGCATCTGGTGCCCCTAGGCACGATGCCTCTGGTGCCCCTAGGCACGACGCCTCTAATGCCCCTAGGCACAACGCCTCTGGTGCCCCTAGGCACGACGCCTCTGGTGCCCCTTGGCACAGGGACGTTCGAGTTCATGCCGCCCTGTGCTCAACCGATAGCAGCTGCATCACAACAGACACCAAACGAGATATTGAGTCTCCAGGCGCAGTTTTCACATGTGATCAAACTGCAGACATCTTCACCATTCAACGGGCACGACTTCTTTACCTGGAGTTTTGAGTTCGAGCTGCTGATGGAGGCCGCGCACCTCTTAGGATACTTAAACGGGTCCCTGCCATTTCCAAGCAATGGCACTGCAAAGGAGCAGAAAATCTTCACTTATCAGTCGCTGCTGGCGTACACAGTTCTCCTGCGAAAACATATCGGAGCTACGAAAACTCCGCGGAGCTCGCCTGGTATCATCTTAAGTGTCTCTATCAAGCAAACGACAGCGTGGCACAAAGCAGACTCATGCAGCAGTTGGCAACAATACAAATGAAGACCGGGGAAAAGGCGATGCAGTATATGAGTCGCTGCCAGACACTCCGCGACCGCCTGCTTCGGTGTGGAGGTACAATCACTGAGGAAAGCTTCGTGACACTTGTCCTCGTCATCACTTCCCAACAGCGCATCACCGCACCTGCTGTGGACAGGAAAAGAGGGCAGCACAAAATTACTTGCAATTGTGCCCCACAAGCTCTCTCCTTTCTCCTTTGCCGCTGCTGCTTTGCTGATCTTAGCCTTCCCCTCCTCTTTTCCACCTTCTTTGCCTGCTGCACCACTCTCCTTGGCTTAACACGCCTTGCTAGTCTCTCCAAGAGTGCACTCCTTCGCATCACTCTTGGTGTCATTTTGTTTTCCGTGATCACTACCACCAACCGCTTCACTCTTGGTGCTGACGCTTGCTGCCACTTGCCTCTCCTTAGGCATGGGGACCACAGGGATTTGCCACATCTCATTGTAGATGTCCCTGTCCTCATGAAGGTCCCAAAGCTTCAGCTCACCAAGCCTCGCGGTATAGGTTTTAGAACCCTTGGAAGATGTGTCCATGCCGGCCTTTTGCAAACGCCGCACAGAAATCAGGTTGGCTGCAAGGTTGGGCCCCCAAAGCACGTTCTTGAGGCCCACCATATTCCCATCAGCACCCTTGAACATGGCCTTGCCCATGCCTTTCACCTCTGCTCGCTGCCCCAAAGCCGATGTAACATGCTTGACCGGCGACGGTTCGAGTTCGGTGAGCAAGTCTGCACGAGGTGTCATGCTATAGGTGGCGCCTGTCACAGGATCGAATGACTCGAGGATCGATTGCACTATCGATCAGTACAAGGCGCTTTTATACTTCCAGAGTACATCAGGTAACCAGGTTTTATCCTATCTAAAGGAATAGACCCTTCTAGAATATAGAATCACCCTGCGTATAGCCACGCGAGGCTATTGGCTTTAAGGGATTACGGCAGGATTACGCTAGATAGCGTGTCTAGAACATTCCATGCCTGGTCGGTGATATAATTATAATAAGGGAAGAAACCAAAGGATAATGGAAAATGGGGAATATGAAACCAAATGAGATGAGATAAAAAGAGGAATGAAATGAAGATGAAATATGGAAAAGGCCAAGTGGTGTAACGAGGTCGTACTCTCACACTTCCCCCCCTCAAAGCTGGGTGGTAGAAGTAACACCCTGCTTGACAAGGTAGTCATGCAGAGGACGACGGGCGTTACCCATGTCGGTCTCAGAGACCCAGCTGTCCTCAGAAGGATCATAACCCTTCCAGCGAATAAGAAGCTCCACGGTGCCATTCCGACGACGGCGGTGTGCAAGCACGGACTCGACCTCGTATTCGGGTTCATTTTGGACGAGGACGGGCGGCGGCGGCGGCGGTTGGCGTCCGACGAAGATTGTGTTAGGATCCCGATAGGGCTTCAGAAGTTGGACATGGAAGGCGTTGTGAATCTTCCAGGTAGCTGGCAGGCGTAAGCGGAAGGTAACAGGAGTGACCTGTGCTTCAACGAGGAAAGGCCCGCAAAAGCGAGGTCGAAGTTTAGATGGGAGGTGGCTGATGTCCAGGTTGCGGGTGTCGAGAAGCACCTGGTCTCCCACCGTGATGGTGTGGTCATTGCGATGGCGATCGGCCTGGCGCTTCTGTTGCTGTTGAATGTCAAGGAGGCGCTTATGGGTCCGATCCCAAAGCTGATGCATGATTGTGATGAAGTCGTGTGCAGGTTGGACTGTTGCCGGTGTTGGCGGTTTCTGTGGTGTGAGTGGGTGACGTCCGTAGCAGAGGAAGAACGGCGTCTGTCCCGTAGCGGCGTGTGTAGCGTTGTTGTAGGCAAACTCTAAAACAGGCAGGTGCAAGTCCCATTTGGAGATCTCGTCCTTGCAGGCTGCTCGGAGGAGTTGCTCAACAATTTGGTTAAGGCGCTCGGTCTGTCCGTCTGTCTGCGGATGATATGCGGATGACATGGCGAGTTTGGTGCCGAGCAGAGACATGAGTTCCTTCCAGAACTTGCTGGTGAACTTGGGGTCTCGGTCGGAGATGAGTGTAGTTGGAATGCCATGCTGTGAGATAATGTAGCGAACGAAGAGTTGTGCTGTCTCCTCGGTGCGTGCTGTCGTGTGCGTCGGGATGAAGTGTCCCATCTTAGAGAATTTGTCGATGACGACGAGGATCGCGTCATGACCGCTGGTGGTAGGTGGTAACCCGGTGATGAAATCCAGGCTAACCACTTGCCATGGTTGTTCTGGGACAGGAAGAGGCTGTAGCAGTCCTGCTTTCTTCTGCTTACTGCTCTTCATCCGTTGACATGTATCACACGAGGTGACGAATTTCTGAACATCGTCTGCCAAGTGAGGCCAGTAGTAGTGCTTTGCGATACCGGTCAGCGTCTTGTTGCTACCGAAGTGTCCGGCGTAGAGGACGTCGTGGTATTCTTCGAGTAGTAACTGGCGCAAAGGAGGGTAATTGGGTACCCAGATTTTCGTTGATCCTTTCCGGTACGCAATGTCGTTGTCCCACTGTAACAGACGTCTTTTTTCTGCCAAGGGAATTTCGGGGTCGATGGCGTACCCGTGTGTGAAGAGTCCCTTGAGTAGTGGATTCATCCCTTCGACCTGAATCGCGGCAACGTGTGCAGGCCGGCTAAGGGCGTCTGCTTTGTTCTTGTGGTCGGGCTTGTACACGATGTCGTAGTGGAAGTGCGTCTCGAGGAAGTCGATCCACCGGACCTGCCGCCTGGAAAGGTTAGGTTGTGTCTTCAAGTATTTCAGGCTGCAGTGGTCAGTGTAGACGGTTGTTCTGCGTCCTTCGAGATAACATCTCCATGCTTTGAAGGCGATGACAATAGCAAGGGCCTCTTTGTCGTGTATCGGGTAGTTGAGTTCTGCCCCGTGCAGTTTCTTGCTGAGGTAGGCAATTGGTTGCAGTCCATTCCCCTGGTCTTGCATCAAGACTGCCCCCACGGCCTGATCACTGGCGTCTGCTTCAATGACGTAGTCACGTTCGGGATCTGGCAAGATGAGCACCGGTGCGGATGTCAGTGCTTGTTTCAGCTGCTCCACGGATTCCTGGTGCTTCGTCTCCCATTTGTAGGGCGTGTTCTTCTTCAGCAGATTCGTGAGTGGTGCCGCGAGTTTCGCATACTGTGGCACGAACCTGTTGTAGTAATTAGCGAAGCCTAGGAACTGCTGCAACTCCTTCACGTTCTCGGGTGTCTTCCACGTACGTACGGCTTCGATTTTCTTGGGGTCGACGTGAACTCCTTGAGCGCTCACCATGTGTCCTAGGAACTGGACCTTCTCCAGAGCGAATTCGCTCTTGGACAGTTTGACGTAGAAATGTTCTCGTCGAAGAATTTCGAAGACGCGTCGCAGGTGTTCGACGTGCTGCTTCATGTCGCGCGAGTAGATGAGGATGTCGTCCAGGTACACCACTACGCATTCGTCCAAGAGTGGTCGTAGGATGTGGTTCATTTCTGCTTGGAACGTTGCTGGTGCGTTGGTGAGTCCGAACGGCATGACCAAATACTCGTACGATCCGTACCGAGTGCGGAAAGCAGTTTTGTGGATAGAGTTGTCCGCCATCCGTATCTGCCAGTATCCGGACCGCAGATCCAGTTTGGAAAATACCGTAGCTCCCCGAAGCTGGTCAAGCAGGTCATCGATTCGTGGTATCGGATACTTGTTCTTGATGGTCTGCTTGTTAAGAGCTCGGTAGTCGATGCACATGCGCAGGCTTCCGTCCGGTTTCGGTGTGAAGAGTACTGGGGCACCGTATGGTGAAGTAGATGGTCGGATGAGTCCTTTGGCTAGGAGATACTCGATCTGCTTCTTCATGTCGGTCAGCTCCGTAGGGCTGAGTCGATATGGTGCTCGGAAGGTCGGCTTCGAACCTGGTTCCTCCACGATCTCGTGTTGATGCGTGCGGTATGGCGGTAGCTCGTTCGGTAGGTCGTCAGGAAGAATGTCTTGGAACTCCTTCAGCAATTCCTTGATTTTTCCTGGAGGTTCCGAGATCTTCTCCTTGCCGTCTTCCACCTCTGTCGCTATTGCCAGGAACCCGGTGTCGGTTCGCTTCACGTCCTTCTCGAATCGCGCGAGTGTCTCCACTGGGATATCTCTTGTATCGTCCCAGTTTGGTAGCTGAACTCTCCTTCCATTGTTGTAGATGCTTGCAGTGCGGTTCACCCAGTTGATTTCGGGGTTGAATCTTTTCAGGAAGTCTCGCCCGAAAATCAGGTCAAGCCCTTTGATGTTGGTGATGGGGAGTGCAGGTCTCCAGCGCAGTGGTCCAATTTGTAGGTGTAACACTGCTTCGCCGTGTACCGGTAGCTTGCTGCCATCCACCATCGTTGCAGAAAATCCCGAAGGCTTGTACTCTTCTCGAAGTCGGTCGATTGCTGCCTTGTCGCAGACGGTGTGAGACGCTCCGCTGTCCACGAGTGCTTGGAGGCGTCGTCCTTTGCAGATGACCTCGAGCACGAGAGGCGGGCGTTGCTCGGAGTACCCAAAGATGGTTTCATTAATGGGGTCATAGGGTACATCCCAATAATCCGTACACACCTTTTCGTTGCTATCTGCTCCTGAGCTAGCAGCTGGCCAAGGCTGCTTGGAGAACGGCTCTTCTCCAGGTCCCGGAGTTTCCTTGACGACTGTGCGTGTCGTTGATGCCGAAGAACTGGATGCATCCGTTAAAGGAGTTCGGGGTTTGTGCAGCTTCTTGTAGACCCCCAGCTTCCTTTTAAGCTGCTTCAGCTCCACTGACGTCTTCCCTGGGGAACGGGTAGTCGATGTGGGCTGGTGTCGGGAGAGGACGTTGACTCCGTGGAAAGGTCGGCTTCTTTCCACACTCCTTAATTTTTTCCCCATATTGTCCGGTACCGGTATGATCTCCACAGCTTTCTGCTTTTTTTGGAGTCCCTCCCGTATTTTCTCCAAGGCTCTAGCCCCTCGAAAATCATAAGTTTTCATTAAAGCATCTTTATAAGATAACTTTAACGAATTCTTATAATTTCTTGGGTCTTCAAGGAGTTTCCCTGTCCCGGCAGAGTCTTTTTTCGCGGAGTCTGATTTTTCCTCGGCGATTTCTTCTGGCGAAGACTGGTCGTGGGGTGGAGATTTTCCCCCATCATTTCCTCCTTCTCGCGTCGAATCAGCTTCGTCGAAGTTGATTTTCCTGGAATCCCGCGGCCGCTTTCGGATCTTTTTATTTTCGCCAGCTAGATCCGCAATCACTGGCGACTCCCATTTTTTGGCTTCTCATTGGCCGGAAGATTTCCGCCACTGTTGCGTGCCCGATACTCTGCGCGTGCAGCCTTCATTTTGTTGCAGTCGAAGATTCGGTGGCCCGGCACCCCGCAAAAATCACACGTGTAATTGGTGTTTTTCGGACGTGGCCGCCCGTCGAATCTGTCGATCTCCATCGGGTCGGCGAACGTGGTGTGAGGCGAGCGGTCGCCCTGTCGCGTACTGCCGACGTGCGTCCGTCGTGTTCCGGCGTTGACCATGTCGAAGCGCTCCGCAGCCGAAACGATGTCACTGTAGCTCGCGTAGTTTGACGCTGCCACCTGTCGTTTGACTTCAGTCTTCAGCCCTGCGAGGTATGATTGCACTTTTTCCCCTTCGGTCAGGTCGGGAATTCTATTATAAAATTCTTCCATCTGCTGCGTGTATTGTGCTACACTCCCGAACTGTCGATGGCGATGAATTTTTTCGCGGGCAAGGAAACCTGAATTTATCGGCTCGAATCGCTTCAGCAGGTCGGCGCGGAACTGCTGCCACGTGGCTTCACCGTGGATGAAAGTACTGTTGCCGCCAATCCACTCGAGTGCCGGCCCTCGCATCAGTGTCGCCGCGAGTCGTACACGTTGACCGTCCCAGACTGGCGAGCTCCATCCGACGGCTGCGAAGTAGATCTCCATCCCGGCGATCCATCTGCGGGCGTCGGAGTTTCGATCGCTCGGATCGAATGGCTCAGGTGGGCGCGGTTTTGGAGCCTCGAGAAATTGCTGCGACTGCTGCGTCGTCGCCGTTGTCGTCTCGTGCTGCGCTCCGGCGAGTCGAGTTACTCGCTCGAATTCGTTTCGCCACGCTTCGCGATCCGCTCGCATTTCCTCCTGAAGGGCTGCGATGCGCGCGAAGAGCTGCTGGGTAACCTCGGCGTTGTCGAAGGTTGCCATCCTGTTCAAAACACGCACGGAGGGGGTAATTCGAAAATCGCGGAGCTGGTGCTTACCAGAATCGGCGTCGAATTCGTCGCCCCCCGGCGGTTTTTCGAGGCAGGTTTTCCCGCTGCTGCTGCTTTGTTGAGCGCGGCCGAGTGAGAAAAGCTCTGATTACCAAGTGTCACAGGATCGAATGACTCGAGGATCGATTGCACTATCGATCAGTACAAGGCGCTTTTATACTTCCAGAGTACATCAGGTAACCAGGTTTTATCCTATCTAAAGGAATAGACCCTTCTAGAATATAGAATCACCCTGCGTATAGCCACGCGAGGCTATTGGCTTTAAGGGATTACGGCAGGATTACGCTAGATAGCGTGTCTAGAACATTCCATGCCTGGTCGGTGATATAATTATAATAAGGGAAGAAACCAAAGGATAATGGAAAATGGGGAATATGAAACCAAATGAGATGAGATAAAAAGAGGAATGAAATGAAGATGAAATATGGAAAAGGCCAAGTGGTGTAACGAGGTCGTACTCTCACACAGGTCGGGCGCTAAGAGGGTTTTGCGTTATCTAGCAAGTACATCGGGCATGGGGCTAGTGCTAGGAGTACGCATGCCAGTGGTCCTTACGGGGCACACAGACGCTTCGTGAGCAGACGACGCTGAGACACTCAGGTCCTCCCAGGGCTACTGCTTTAGCCTTGGTGCAGGCGTTGTCTCGTGGGGGTCCTATCGTTCGTCGTGTATTGCCCAGTCTAGCTGAGAGGCTAAGATCTACGCCGGTCCCATGGCTGCACAAGAGCTCCGCTGGCTGACTTTCTTGCTCGTAGACTTAGGTGAGCGGCCTAGCTCTGCCCTGGTCTTGTCCACTGACAACAGGGCCATGATCCTCCTATGTCAGGAGCCTCGACTGGAGGGCAAAGCAAAGCACATCCAGCTGCAGTACTTCCTTTAGCACGAGCTGCAGCAGCGCCGCCAGGCCCGCGTACTTGGCCGTATGTGCCAATACAGATCAAATTTATACAAAGGCTCTTCATTGTGTACTACTTTTATATTATCTTGACTGGTCTTGTGGCCCTTGTCCCAGAGGCTGGACTAGTTGTACCGCCCTCGGAGGCACGTAAGAGGGGAGTCAGCCTCACGCGGAATGCTGGGTAGGGGCGCGCGGTATAGGCGGGATGCAGGGAGAGGATCGAGGCGACGCGAAACGCGTGGGAGGGGAGAGAGACGATGCGGAACGCGTGGGAGGGGGGAGAGATGATGCGGAAGCGTGGGAGGGGAGAGAGACGACGCGGAATGCGTGGGAGGGGAGAGAGACGACGCAAAACGTGTGGGAGGGGTGAGAGACGACGCGGAGTGCGTGGGAGGGGAGAGAGACGACATGGAATGCGTGGGAGGGGAGAGAGATGATGCGGAATGCGTGGGAGGGGAGAGAGACGATGCGGAATGCGTGGGAGGGGAGAGAGACGACACGGAATGCGTGGGAAGGGAGAGAGACGATGCGGAGTGCGTGGGAGGGGAGAGAGACGATGCGGAGTGCGTGGGAGGGGAGAGAGACGATACGGAGTGCGTGGGAGGGGAGAGAGACGACACGGAATGCGTGGGAGGGGAGAGAGACGACAGGGAATGCGTGGGAGGGGAGAGAGACGATGCGGAATGCGGGGGAGGGGAGAGAGACCACACGGAGTGCGTGGGAGGGAGAGAGACGATGCGGAATGCGTGGGAGGGGAGAGAGACAATGCGGAACGCGTGGGAGGGGAGAGAGATCCCGCGGAATGCGTGGGAGGGAGAGAGACGACACGGAATGCGTGGGAGGGGAGAGAGACGATGCGGAATGCGGGGGAGGGGAGAGAGACCACACGGAGTGTGTGGGAGGGGAGAGAGACGATGCGGAATGCGTGGGTGGGGAGAGAGACGATGCGGAATGTGTGGGAGGGGAGAGAGATCCCGCGGAACGCGTGGGAGGGAGAGAGACGACACGGAATGCGTGGGAGGGGAGAGAGACGATGCGGAATGCGGGGGAGGGGAGAGAGACAACACGAAGTGCGTGGGAGGGGAGAGAGACGATGCGGAATGCGTGGGAGGGGAGAGAGACGATGCGGAATGCGTGGGAGGGGAGAGAGACCCCGCGGAACGCGTGGGAGGGAGAGAGACGACACGGAATGCGTGGGAGGGGAGAGAGACGATACGGAATGCGTGGGAGGGGAGAGAGGCGACACGGAATGCTTCAAAGTGTTGCGAGGCTCGGAACGCGGGACGACGCGGGATGTGTGGGAGGGGTGAGAGGCGCGGCTACACACTGCGCTGGATGGTGGGCGTCGTTTTGACGGTAAGATCTGACTGGGGTGCGCGGCGTGGCGGGTTCGAGCCACTGGTTATTTTATCGAGCGGCACGGGACCTGCGTCCAAAGCTGTAATTCCAAGGGGTCTTATCCTACTCAACCGTCACCTCTTCACCCTCTCCCGCACGGCCCTCACCTCCTCATTCCTCTCGCTGGGCTCGGCATTCGCGCTCATGTCGCGCCTCTTCTTCTCGACCCGCGGTGATTCCCCTGGGCTCTCCACACGTGCGTTCCGCCCCGTGTCGTTTCCTCCTAATGCCGTGCCTTTCGCCACGTGCGGCGTGTGCTGGCCGCGTGTCCTAGTTATGTGGGCTACCCCTTTCTTGAGCTTTACGAGGTCTAGCAGTGCCTGGGGTGTGGGCGAGCTTTACGAGGTCTAGCAGTGCCTGGGGTGTGGGCGAGCTTCACGAGGTCTAGCAGTGCCTGGGGTGTGGGCGTTCTGTGTAAGTCCAAAGTCTCATGTACCGTTGGGTGCATCGTTTGTTTTGCAGTTGGGTTCCGGGCTGCCGAACGTACTTGGGTTCGGTAACCGTACCTCTGCCTTTCAGTTGAATGTTCCGGCTTGGAGCTTCTCCGAGCCTTGTTTTTGGGTCCCAACCACTTTTCCACACTTTGCGAAGGTTGACATGGTTACCCTGCGAGCAAGTGTTTTGCAGTTGCTCCAATTTCTCTTACTTGAGACCCTGGCTTTAACCCAGCACGAAACATCTGTTTCGCGAGTTGCGACATTTGGTAACTCAGATTTGGGGCGTCTGACGCAAACCGTTTTTTGGGACGCACACAGTCATTCGTAATATGAGGCGCGATTTCGGGAGGAAACGATTTTGGGATCGTTTTCAGTTGTCGTACCCGAGTTTCCAGTTACAAAACCCCCGATTGAACTATTTGGACCCCCCTCAGCCAAACTCGTTTCCCCAAAGAGGTTTGGTTGGGGGAAAACATGTTTTCCTGGACCACGCCTCGGTGCTTCATATAAGTGGGGCATTGTACCTGTGGGTAGGGCGTTTTTTTTTTTGTAGTAGGAACTAAATTGGTGAAGTGGCGGTTGCACTGGTAGTCAATCGTTTGGGTTTTTTTTAGCACAATTTGGCTGATAATAACATCCGAGAACTTGTAGATGAAATCGGTGAAAGGAAAAGTTCAGTGCACTTCAAAGAAGTGAACGCGACACTGAAACCCTGCACATGCGGGAAAACTGCCGAGACTGCCTTGCAAAAACAGTCAACATTTTTTGGGTTACCCAGCTTGGACGAGTTGGTTGCGCGACTAACTCGGATTCTGCAGGGGGCCCTTCGGGGACATCGAGAGGCCTGGCTCCATCAGCAAATGCGACTTCCGCATCGACCAGTGGTTTGGAGGATTCGCAGAACCAAGTGCGGGTGTCTCCACTCTGCCGCAGAGGTGTCTCGCAATGGCTGACACGCAGGAAGCAACGAACTTTCGGACCACGGTTCATGAGGGCTCGCAGCATCATTGCTCGCACGTGACTGAAGCCTCGTTGTCAGAAGGCTGCGTCCACGGCAAGTCCACTTCGAAATTCGAACGTGCCTCCTCCCATGACGAGAGTCGGAGAATCGGAGAGCGGTCCAGCATGGTAGGGAGCGGACCTCCTTGTTCACCGTTATGAATGACCGCGCACCACTCTGAACCAGACGAAGTGATTTCATACCAACCATGAGACGAGCCCGTTTCCCTCAGGCCTCTCCCTTCCCTTCTTCATCTGACGAGTGGGAGGGTCTCCCTCACGTCCACTCAATCTTCAGACCTTGAGGCCGCTTTTCCAGGCATCGCTTCGCCAGTTCTTAGCTACCATCTACGCTGCTTGAGCTCCCAACTCAGCTACTACTAGAACTCTCCCACTCATCTCATCTCGCGGGTCCACCACTCCCGTGGTGGCGCAACTCGCGTTCCTAATAGGAGCTGTACTCGTACCGTAGCCGAGCAGTCCAGACTGCCCCCAGAACTTCCGGCCGTTGTTGCACAACGCGATACTAAGGGTAGTACAAATGCTGGCCGCGATGCAGCGAGCATGGCTCGCCCTCTCCGCGGTGCTTTGGCTTGCCGCCTTCGTCTCCTCGTGCCACGCAGCAGGCATCCACAAATCTCAAGGTACCTCCCTCCCCCTTCAGCTCCCATGAAGCACTGACCTGCTATGCTAGCGATACTACTGGTGCTAGGGCAAAACCCTAAGTCGACACCCATCCTCGGCACTCAACTCCCAAAACGAGAACAAGGCTTTGCTGTGATGGGGCGAAGTGCCCTGGTTATCCACGGTCTATTGCTTGCCGCTCATGATTGACTTTAATCGCTGCGAATCAGGACGCTGCTTGATTTGCGCAATAGCTGGGCCTCCGGTCGGACACATCATCATTAACATGCCTTGGCTATCCATGGTAGGTAGGTGCAAGTTCTACTACAGCCCACGTGGGCCTCTACTGACTCAATGCGTACTGGTTCGTCCCTCCCCTCTCGTGTCCCCAATGCGTACCGGCTGTCAGCCGTGTTTCTCAGCGACTGCCAGAAGGCATGGGGGTCGACGTGGTCCCAGGGACCCGACTGTAGCACTTTTGACGGTCTCACGTGTGACCCGTCGGGCATGATTACCGAAATGTGAGTGCATGCTTTTCAATCTTGTACGGAATGAACATTGCAAATGCTGGCGCCAAGAAGGACCCTTACTTCACTGCCTTGCTTCGTAAATGCCACAAACTGAAAGCTCGCGTCACACACAAATCTGGCCACCATTTCAACCTTCGCTCTTCTTCCGCCCCAACCCCACACAGTACTCTGACGAGCTGGCATATTTCAGGCTCTATTCCCGACAGCATCTCCTCTCTCACTAGACTAACATCGCTGTAAGGAGCTCACACGAGACCATGAGTTCACCTCCATCTCGCACATCCTCCCGAAGGGATTGTTGGCACGGCTCGCCACCGCCATCTCACCTCCCTCCTCTCCGCTTCCTTGCCTCAAAAGAGCACGTGTGGTGGGTGGATGGACGCCCCCCTCTCATCCCAACCGCCTTTCCCCCTTCTTCCCCTCCGTCATGCCCCGCCTCCTGTTCTCATCCACCAAGTGCTTCTGCATCCCATTCGTCCACCCAATTGCTATACATCCTTTTTCGTACCACCGCTCATGTTTCCTTCGCTCTCCCAGGCCACTGCTTGACCTCGCCGCTGCGGTCTTAGGTGGCTCGGGGAATACCTCTATAGTGTTAGAGGGGCTCGTCTGGTGAGCCTGAGCCGCCTCATTGGCGTTATCGAGGAAGGCCACGGCTTGACCTCGCTGCAGCATCACCGACCAGTACTGGCGGAACTGCTGCAGCAGTTCGCCGTTTGAGCGGATTTGATAGGCATGCACTTAGTTCAGGCTTGGCCGCTGACGGCGAGCCCGGGCTGAGCCGACTCTTGCTGAGGCGGCGGCATCCACACCGGGGAAGGGGAGGCCTAGGTTTAAGGTAAGCGCGGTCACAAAGAGGGAAGGGGACGACCAGTAGCCAGTCGCCCGCCTCAGCCGAAATGGGAGGGCAACTGCGGAGTGAGGTGGTCCTGTGGGTTCAGTCCACCATGCGCGAGGCGGCCACCAGCTCGGCGTAGCCATGTCCTCGGACCTCAAGCACAAGGTCGCACTGTAGCGGGCCGTGCTGAGCCGTGCTAAGTGCGCATGGGGGATTTAACCTGAACCAGGCCGTTGTATGTCATAGATCTCACTGCATTGATTGTTACATCCACTCTCTAATTTGGGGATCAACAGATCAAATTCATGCCCACGTTTCGCCCTCTTTTGAATAGAACTTAGGCAGTCAATGAGCTTACCGGGCCCATCCCAGTTGGAATTGGAAGCCTTAGTAACTTGGATACCCTTTAAGTCGTTTGTATAAAGCATCAGCTAAGGACCCACGTTTCCTTGAAATGATGCACTGTTGTAGAAACGGGAGGGGGCCAATGGGAGGGAGCTCCTTTTGTGTAAGGGGTGTTGGCCATATTATTGGCATTGCTGTGTGCAGAGCCAAACGACTCTTGTTTCATCTCCCACCTCCCATTCGCCATCCATATGTGCACCCATCTGCGTGCCTCTCCCCCGCCTTTCCCTCGCCCACCCCAGCATTCTCCCAGCAACCATCCCCCTCCCTTTGCTCCCTCCTCCCCCCTCCCTTTGCTCCCTCCTTCCCCCCGTGTGCCCCACTTAGCCCATCTTTTCCTTAGAAAGGAGATGGCTGTCTCTCCTTTCTCTAGATCAATGGTTCCTTAACGAAGCCCCATTCTTCCTTGCTGTGCTTTCTTTGTGTGCTACTTTCTTACACCTAAATTCCTTCCTACGTGTGCCTCCCATTCAGCCCCCCCCCACTCTCTTCCCCCCCCGACCCCCCCATCCCTCCCTCCCCTCCCTCTCCTTCCCCCCCCTCTCTCCTTCCCCCCTCCCCTCACAACCGCCTTTCCCCCATCTTCCCCTCCGTCATGCCCCGCCTCCTGTTATTATCCACCGCGTGTTTCTGCATCCCATGCGTCCACCCATTGCTATACATCCTTTTTCGTACCACCTTTCTCCACGCTGCTCATCTTTTCCTTTGCCTGTCCGCCCCCTTTCAACTTCTCTCCTGTTTTGCACACCTTCCGCTCGTTCCCTCGTTTTTCCCTCCTGCCATCTCAGTGATTGTTCTCATAACAACCTCAGTGGCTCAATTCCTGCCAGTATCGGCTCGCTTGCCCACCTGGTATACCTGTAAGTTCTATGCTTTGCTTCGCCCTCGTACCTCTTCTCCTGCACTCCTGGCTAACTCCTACCTCTCAACCCGCCTTCGCGTCTGGTGCATTGGTTGTCCGGCTTGAGATTTCATGGAGGTTCGCAATCCCTGTAGACGGTCGAGTGGCGGCGCCGGTGTATGGGCGTTGCACTATTGACTTTGTAGATCTTGTGTGGTGTTCCGCTGAATCTAGAGATTGGCTTTGTTCAAACCTGCGGTTGGAAACCAAAACGCGAGCTGCAAGAGGAAGGCCGCCGGCGCAGTCTTAGGTGGCTCCGGGAATACCTCTATAGTGTTGGGGTACCCAAGGTAGAGGGGCTCGTCTGGTGAGCCTGAGCCGCCTCATTGGCGTTATCAAGGAAGGCCACGGCTTGACCTCAATGCAGCATCACCGACCAGTACTGGCGGAACTGTTGCAGCAGTCCCCGTTTGGGTGGATTTGATAGGCATGCACTTAGTTCAGGCTTGGCCGCGGACGGCGAGCCCGGGCTGAGCCGACTCTTGCTGAGGCGGCAGCATCCACCCCGGGGAAGGGGCGGCCTAGGTTTAAGGTAAGCGCGGTCGCGAAGCGAGTGGTGGAAAGGGGACGACCAGTAGCCAGTCGCCCGCTCAGCCGAAATGGGATGGCAACTGCTGAGTGAGGTGGTTGAGTGGGTTCCGGTCCATCACGTGCGAGCGAGGCGGCCACCAGCTCGGCGTAACCCTGTCCTCCGACCTCGGGCACCAGGCCGTGCTGCAGCGGGCCATGCAGAGTCGTGCTAAGTGTGCACAGCGGATTTTAACTAAAACATGCCATTATACTTCATCAATCTCACTACATTGATTGTTACACACACTCCGTGTTTGGAGATCAACAAAGCAGTATTCGTGCCCGCATTTCACCCTCTCCCACATAGCAGAAGCTTGGCAAGGAACTTAGCTTACCAGGCCCATTCCAGCTGGCAGTAGAAAGCTTAGTAGCGTGGACTTGAGGTCGTGTGAAGTTGGCAGCAGTCGAGGATCCGCCTTTCGTTTGAATGGTGCCCTGTTGTAGAAACGGGAGGGAATGCTTTTGTTTGAGGGGTGTTGTCCATATTCTTGGCATTGCTGAGCAGAGCCAGGCGAGTCCTGTTTCATCTCCCACCTCCCATTCGCCTTCCATATGTGCACCCATCCGAGTAGACATGGGCACAAGCCGAGCCTTTTTTTTTGGTGCCCGGCTCGAGGCGAGCCGAGCCGGCTCGGCTCGACTCGAGCCGGCGGCTCGGCTCGGCTCGCGCAGGTGACACCAGGCGAGCCGGAGTCGAGCCGGCTCGAAATGGCTCGAATTCGAGCCAGCTGGCTCGCGATTCGGGTAAGGGGGGGTTTCGCGACAGTCAAAATTCAAATCGATGAACTCCCCCCCCCAAACTCATTTCGTCAACCAACCCTAATCTCACTCACCATAACGCCCTAGCCTATCGCCCTAGTCTTTCGCCCTCAGCCAGAACCAAACTTGCAGCACGTTGTTTTATTTTTTAAAGACGTAAGAACTACTATTTATAATGAGAGCCACCGAGGCCTTGGCGCGACAGCCCTAGGCGCGCCACCGAGGCCTTGGCTGGTGGTATGCGCGACAGCCCTAGGCGCGCCACCGAGGCCTTGGCTGGTGGTATGCGCGACAGCCCTAGGCGCGCCACCAAGGCCTTGGCTGGTGGTATGCGCGACAGCCCTAGGCGCGCCACCAAGGCCTTGGCTCGTGGTATGCGCGACAGCCCTAGGCGCGCCACCAAGGCCTTGGCTCGTGGTATGCGCACGCTTGGTAACGCTTGATTAGGTTAAGCGCACGCATTTGGGGGTGCGCGAACTTGCATTGCACATGGCAAAGACCAAGGCAACGGCAGCTAGGCAAGGGGGGCCGGGGAGGGATCGTGTAGCGGGCACAGATGAGGCGTTGGGGGACCAGGGGGGTGTGAGTTCGAGAGCGAATGAGACCGATGGAGGTGGAGCCATGCCCCACATGCCTGAGGAGTGGACAGATTTCCTCCTCTCTCGGCAGGGGATGGGACGAGGGGGAGGGTGGGGGAGAGCCCAGGGGGAGGGGAGGAGGTTCAAGCGCGCACAACGGGGCCGCAGCCGGGAGAGCGGTGGCGATGAGAGGGATTGGAGCGAGTCGGAGGAGCGGGAGAGCGGAAAATCTAGCGGCAGCGAGTATGAGGAGGAGGAAGAGGAGGAGGAGGAGGAGGATGAGCACGAGATGGAGGGATGGGTATTGGAGGACGAGGAGGAGGAGGAGGGGGAGGGGGATTGTCGGTCCAAGAAGGGAACGGGTGGGAGTAGGGGGGGGGAGAGCGCCAGGGGGAAGAGGCAGCGTCAGGAAGGGAGTGGGGTTGGGCCACGGCCAGGGACAGGCACAAAGGGGGGGAGGAGGGGCGGGGAGGAGGGGGGGGAGCGCGCTGCTCCGTCCGTCGGGTGTCAAGGCAGGGGAGGGCGTGCGGATGGGGCTGAGGATGTGGACCCAGGCGTTGAGCAGGAGGGGGGAAGGAAAAGACAGAAAAAGAACCGTAAAGTTGGAGCAAAGAGGAGCAACAAGCGTGTGGCAGAGTGTTTCTTGGGGAGCGAGAGAAAGCGAGTGTGCAAGATGTGCGAGAAGCCGATGGGCGACAGCCAGACCAGCACGGGTGCCAAACATATGGCGAGACACCATCGCCCACACTGGGACATATGGCAGCGGCGCGTGGTCGAGGGTCTTGAGCCAGGAGAGTCATTTCCGATGGGGGGATACCCACATGTCCCTGATGGGAAGGCGCCCAACGAGTGGTCCAAGACCTGGCCGCACCCCCCCCCCGGCGCCACCATCCCGTCCCTGTCCCCGGCAGCAGCGGACGCGAGGCAGCCCACGATGGACCGGTTCCTTGGCCCACGTGTGTCGGAGCCGCGTTTGCGTCAGGCGATCGTCGAGTTCATCGCCAGCACCGACAGCTCCTTTCGCATCGTAGAGGACCCCGCGGTAAGCGAGCCACCCCACCAGCCCCCCCCCCCACCCTTCCCTTAGCCTGTGGTCATTGTGTAACCCAACTCCCCCCCCCTTATAACCTACTGGATCTGCCCCACCAAAAGAACCACCCGCCCCACCACCACCTCCTCCCCCCCCCCCCCGCATGGCACTAAACACCCCCAAACCCCACACCCCCCCTCTCGTTTACTTTTGGCAGTTCCGCCGCCTCTTGGCTGTATGCAACCCCCAATGCGGTGACGCAATCCCCATACCCGACCGGACCACCGTTTCCAGGGACCTCCGCTTCTACTCTGAGGCGGCACGGGCAGTGGTTAAGTCGGAGTTTGGGGCGGGTTCCGGGAGCGGGCGTGTCTCTTTCACAACGGACATATGGACCGGGGGTAACAGGCGGGGGTACATGACAGTGACGGCGCACTTCATTAGCAGGGATTTTCAGCTGCGCCAGTGTACACTGGAGTTTATGGAGCTGGGAGCGCGGCACACAGGGCGGCTGATTGCAGACGTCTTCGCGCGAGTCATCAGGGAGTGGGAGCTCGTGGGGTTTTGCATGGGGGTGACGACGGATAACGCCAGCAGCAACACAGCCGCCATGCGTCGCCTCGCCGGTCTTGGTTGTCATGCGTTGGCCACGCCTCTCCTCGCAGATGGCATGCACTTCCGGTGAGTGCGTGGCGAGCTTGCAGCCCTTGTCTTGTCCACATAGTGTGCTGCTGTTCAGACGATCCACACCTCCCCTCTCAATGGCATGGAGGGTCCTTAAGGATTTCCCTCCCCTCTCTCCCCCCCCCTCTGTGCGCCTTGGAACATGCAGCTGCCTGGCGCACATCCTGAACCTTGCAGTCCAGCGTGCGCTGAAGCTGCCAGCGGTGAGGGTGCCGCTGAAGCTCCTACGCGACATCGCCACCTTTGTGGGATGGAGTGAGAGGCGCACGCGCGAATTTGAAGCGCAGCAGCGGTCCGACCCCGTCCTCAAAGGGACGGTCCTCCGCCTGGTGCAGGACAGCGAGGTTCGCTGGGGCAGCACGCACGAGATGGTCGCGCGTGCATTAAGGCTCCGCCGATCCCTCACTGCGCACTTCGCAGTGGAGCAGGTACCCTCCTTACAAAAGCCCACTCCACTGCTTCCATTGCGTGCACGGATGCTCCTACGCACCCCTTGTGTGACACTTCCTTCCATGCCGCCAAACCCATGGTATCCCCACAACCCCCCCCCCCCATGCACCCCTGCTCACTTCCCAGGGAGAGACGGCTGAAGAGCGCGCGAAGTACGTCACGTTGCGCCTGACCGACGCGCACTGGGACACGCTGGATGTCCTGGCGGAGTTCCTGGCACCGTTCAGTTCCATCACGGTGGCGGCCGAGGGCTCTTCCTACCCCACATCATCTGCTGTTGTGCCACAGTTCAACGAACTGATGGACACCTTGCAGGCATGGCCATCGCCCCGCCTCATCGGCCGTCAGCTCGTTGGCGTCGCCTTCCCCGTGCTGGAGCGGTACTATTGCAGCAGCAGCGATGAGCTCGTGGTGGCGACGTTTCTGAACCCCGGCATGAGGCTGGTGTTCTTCGAGGTGGATGGAGGGACGGACACCCGCTCTGGGGGAGAGGGAGAGGGGGCAAACGGGGTGGGCGTGGAAAGCGGACTAGCCAGGTCTTCACGCGCGCTAGTTGTGCGTGCCGCTGGTGCGGGGAGGGGGGAGGAGGAGATGGGTTCAGAGAAGGGCGCAGAGGGGGAGGACGAGGAGGACGAGGAGGACGAGGAGGAGGAGGAGGATGAGGAGGGGGGAGAGGGGGAGGAGGGGGAGGAGGAGCAGCAGGGCAGGCCTGTGGCGAGCTTCAAGCCGTCAGAGGTGCTGACCCTTGTACGGGCTCGCTTTGCTGAGTACAGTAAGCGGCTGAAGCAGGCGGCACAGCAACAGGACGGGGGCAGAGGGGGGGGGGGCTTGGCGGGGGGGGGGGTTGAGGGTGGAGATGCTAGTGGTGTACCAGTGCGGGGTGGCTTGAGCCAGTCTCTCCACGCCAAGCTGTTAGCGCGCTCCGCACGACGGGGGGCCACGGTGCGGGATGAGGTGGATCGTTACATTGAGGGGGAGTTGCATGACGGTTGCCCCTTGGCGTACTGGCGCGAGAGGTCTGATATGCCGGTGTTGCAGGCTATGGCCAGGGATTACCTGGCCATACCAGCAACATCGGCAGCTAGCGAGCGTGTTTTCAGTCAGAGCCGAAATGTGATCACCCGCCATAGGCAGAGGTTGTCTGGGGAGAGCGTGCGAGCCACTATGACACTCAAGTCATGGACTCGCACGCACCCTGGTGTCTCCCTGTTAAAGCCAGGGTGGATCAAAGAGACGGAGAAGCTCGGGGTGGAGGAGCTGTAGGCTGCGTGCTAAACCATGTGGTCGGGTGGTTGCTAGCTTGCGTCTGGTTGCGCTGAGAACATGCTGTTGGCAAAGGGGCACTCTTAACTTCCATTCCATGGTACTGAATTAAATTATTGTGACTTTCCAGCTCACCTAGGCTTGTACTGGCGCCCCAAACAAAGCAGCAGTTGTTCACAATCACAATCTGGCACATCCCCTGGACTAGAGTCCCCAAAAACAGTGGGCCTTCTTGAGAGGTTACACAAGCCCCCCTGACGAGCCGAGCCGAGCCGGCTCGCCGGCGAGCCGGCCCCGGCTCGACCCCATTTTCACGAGCCGAGCCGGGGATTTTGAGGTCCCGGCTCGAGGCGAGCCGAGCCGGCTCGACCGGCGAGCCGGCTCGGCTCGACCCCAAACGAGCCGAGCCGAGCCAGGCTCGGCTCATGCCCATGTCTACATCCGAGTGCCCCTCCCTGCCTTTCCCTTGCCCAACCCAGCATTCTCCCAGCTGCCACCCCTCTCCCTTTGCTCCCTCCTTCCCCCCCTGTGCCCCACTTAACCCATCTTTTCCTTTGATTTGGCAGTCTCTCCATTCTCTAGATCAAGGGTTCCTTAACGAAGCCCCATTCTTCCTTTCTGTGCTTTCTTTGTCTACTTTTCGACGATTTTATTTCTTCCTACGTCCAGATACCCACCCCCGTGTTAGAATTACTGGCAGCGCTCTCGCCGCTCTCAGGTCGTTCTTATACTCCAAACCGACCCCCGACAGCACTTGCGCAAGTACTAAGGGTAGTCTTAACACCACCAGTCAAGTTCTAGTTGCAAACATGTAGCATGACGTGAGGGAGAATTTTCAGATTCACTTTGTACAAAGATACAAATTTATATGAAAACGTTTCCTAAGACACATGACATTGCGTAGCGCACATCCGAACCACATTTCACACAATATAACCGAACCGCATTTCTGCTCCTCCGAACACCGCGTCACTGTACCAAATTCCGCTCGTCGCTCACAAGTCCTCCGCGTGTCCCAAACACCTCCTTATACGTAACCTTGCAGCCCCTCACCACCTAGCACACCCACATGTAGTCTTCAGCTTACGCCATTTGTTAGCGCTGCCATACTGCCACCTAGCTTACGCCATGTTGCCACGCGTTGACTAGGGGCAAGCGCGAACCACTACCAACAACCTCCCCTGTGGTTTGCGGCTTGCTCACTCAAGCTACGTGTGTAACCGTACCTCTCTCTTACGCTGCCGGAAACGAGGTGTAGGTAGGACCTTGGTCAAGAAATCAGCTGGCTGTCGTTCTGTTCTCACATGCTCGAACTTGAAACTCTTGTTCGCCAGCTGTTCTCGCACCCAGTGATACCTAACGTCCATGTGTTTTGTCCGTCCATGCCAACCGTCATTCCGAGCTAGGTCCATTGCTGACTGGCTATCCGTCCGGATGATGGTCGGACCCTCTGGCCCAAGATCTAGCTCCTTGAGTAGACGCTTCATCCAAACTCTCTCTTGACATGCGTAGAAGAGCGCCATATACTTTGCTTCAGCGCTGGACAAAGCGATGTCTGCCAATGTCTTGGCCTGCCACATGATCGCCGTTCCACCCAGAAGGAAAACGTACCCAAAAGCTCCTCGTCTAGTCTCCTGATCAGAAGCGTGTGAAGCGTCTGCATACCCTACAAGCTGCAAAGACTGCTCTCCTCCTTCGAACAATGGTCCCTCGTCCTCGTGTTGTAGGAGGTAACTAATCGTTCGCTCCATCTCCTTCCACTTCCGTCCATCTGCTTGCTGCACGTTCTGTCCAAGATAGCTAGATGCGAAAGCTACATTGACCCTCGTGCATGCCACCGGGTACATCACTGAGCCCACCATCGATTGGTACTGCCTAAGCGCAACCTCACGACTTCCCCATCGGACTAACTCAGCCTCGGTGTCTACCCCTTGTGCTGCTGCAGTACTCAAAGGTGTGGAAATCCTCCTAGCACTATTCTGATCTCCAAATTTATCTCGAAGATGATGGATAAACTTCTTATGCTTTAGCATCAGTTGCCTCTCATCCTTGTTCCGCTCCAGATTCATGCCAAGGAACAATGAAGCACGTGGAATCCGCTTCACTTGAAAGACCTCTGCTAGATGAGCGCACACGCTCTCTACATCCTCCACTGTCGCTCATGCCACCAATATGTCATCGACATATAGGAGTAGGAACACCTTCGCCTTCCCTTCTCTCCAATAGAACGCCCTGTCACACTCGCTCTTCCGAAACCCTCCTTGGAGTAGCCTCCTATCCATTACCCTATACCACTCGCGAGGACTCTGCTTCAGCCCATAGAGCGCTTTCAGAAGCCGGCACTTCCATCCTGTTCCATCATCTCTACCCGGCGCGGCTGCTCCATGTAAATGTCCTCGCAAAGCTCGCCATACAAGAAGGCATTCTTGATGTCTAATTGTACCAGATGAAAATCTCTTGCTACTATCACTGCAAGAAGCGCCCTAGTTGTGGTAAATCTACTCACGGGCGTATAGGTATCAGTGTAATCAACGCCTTCTACCTGCGTGTACCCCTATGAGCTTTGTCTTGAACCTTTCCAGTTGCCCCAAGTCTCCTGTCTTTATCTTGAGGATCTACTTCAACCCCACTGCTTTCCTTTCTTCTGGCAGTGGCACTAACTCCCAGGTTCCCCTCTCTGCTAGCGTATGAAGCTCTTCTTCTATGGCTGCTCGCCACTGCTCCTTGTTCGGTCCTGTCAAAGCCTCCTCTATCGTGACCGGCTCCTCTGGCAGATCCTTCGCCGTTCTACTCCCCTGTGATACTAAGGCTGTTGCAGTGAGCAGCAGATGGGAATGAATGTCTTTGCATCCGGTTATGAGAATCTGTGCATACGTTGGATTCGGCTTCTTCACCCTCTTCCCCCTGCCTAACTCCTCCGTAGGCACCTGAGACGCATCCCCTCCTTCTTCGCTAGAGGCTGCTCCTTCCTGCTCCTCTCTTTCCTCCTCTTCTCGTCCTAGGATTATCGCTCCTTCTTGTAGCAAAGAGTCTATCTCCTTGGCTGCTGGACTGCCACTATCGCTTGCCATCAACCTCCATGGATCAGTCCCTTCTCCAGCTGTAGTAGCACTCCCTTGTGTGCCCTCTGCTCCTTCTACCTGACTCTCCTCTTCCTCATGGTGTCTTGCCCTGCTCTCTTCCTCCTCCTGTACGGGCTGAATGGCTGGTCCTGCTGGCTCGTCGCTCGCTACCCTCTGCTCTACCTCCTTCGGGTGCCACTCCCATTCCTCCTCAGCCCCAATCTGCTCTTCCTCGGTCTCTTCCTCTCTACATACCAGCTGCTGCTGTTCCCAATCCTTCTTGGTTAGCATCCTCCAGCAGTTCCTCCATCGTTTTTGCTGTCTCTGCTGACTCTTGGCTCAAGCCTTTCCACTGGGGATAAGTGACATCCTCATAGAAAGTAGTATCCCGAGTAATCAGCACCTTCCCAGTCTCCACGTCCTTTACCACCCAGCCCTTGCTATTAAGACATATCCCGAGGTTTATGCCCCACCTGGTCCTTGGCAACAGCTTGTGCTCAGGACCAACCGGCTCGCGATATTGGACCATACAGCCCCATACCCTTAGGAAGCTCACATCAGGCTTCCTCCTATAGAATGCCTCATGAGGGGTAAGGTCACTCGCAGTACCTTTGGTAGGCAGTCTGTTTTTAATCCAACATGCCATGGCCAAAGCATCACCCCAAAACCTCAGTGGAAGCCCACTATCAGCAAGCATACTCCTCACGCTGTTCAGCAGCGACCTGTTTACTCGCTCTGCAATGCTGTTGTGCTGTGGGATATAAGGGACAGTCAGTTGCCTCTTGATACCTCTGGACTGACAAAACTCCTATCTGTAAATTCACCTCCATTGTCCGTCCTCAACTCCTTCAGCACTCTTCCACTCTGGCGTTCAGCTTCAGCCATCCAAGCCAAAAAGCTTGGAAATGCCTCTGTCTTATCTCTCATCTCTGTTACCCACGTATTCCGTGTACCAAGATTAGTGAATGTGATGAAATACCTGCTCCCATGCCTGGAGGCTACTCGCAGCGGTCCACAGACATCTGCAGCCACGACTTCGAGTGCCCCATAGGGTTCTCGAACCTCGTGCTTAGGATGTGGACGTTTGCTCGCTTTCCCTTGCACACACTCATTGCATGGCTTAGAAGACTCCTTACTCTGGTTCAGCTCCATCCCCATAACCAGCTCCTTCGCCACCATTTCCTTAAGCCGCTCCTCACTAGCATGACCCATCCTCCTGTGCCACATGCCTAGCTCCACTCCTCCTACTGTCTTTGCTATAGCCATTGACCGTAACTGTGGCTCTCCCTCTGGCCTCTCCTCTATCATGGCAACCAGCTCCTCCCTAGCCTTCTTGCCCTCCTCAGGTTCGGGCAGATAGCTAACTATTCCCTTCACCAACCCCTTCACTTGTAACTGCATCTCGTACAAACCCTGATTGCGGACCCCCTCAGCTAGAATGTGCCAATCCGTTCCAAAGACCCACATCTTTCCCTTATCACTGAAGAACTTGCTTCCTGTGCTATCGAGCTGAGACTGGCTAATCAGGTTTAGCGACAGCTTCTCGACCAGCAAAACGTTTTCAAGGGTCAGCTCTGCGTACGGACTTTGTAGCACGATCTCTCCTTCTCCCAACACCGGCAGCCTTCCTTCATCTCCTAGCAGCACATAGGGTACTGTTGAATGTCTGAAACTAGTCAACCAGTCTCCTCTGTAGGTCATGTGCTGTGTACACCCACTATCCATGAACCAGCCTTTCTCCTCAAGCCCCTTTGTGAGCGCGCATACCTCCGACGGCCTAGCCAAGTTCGCTCTATGTGCTCCTCCAAGAATAGCATCCTCCTCCGCTAATGCGCCTGCTGCATTTACTCTAGCCGCTGCTGGTTTCTGTTGCACTCGTACCCCTTGGAAGCGTTGACTCCTAGGGTTGAGAAAACAATCTACTGCCTTATGCCCATAGCGCCCGCAGTGATTGCAGCTGCCCATGAAACCTCCTCCTGTCCTCGCCTTTTCTCCTGCTGCCCTGTCTGCACCCTGCTCCTTCCCTAAGGTCTTTCCCCTGAAATTCTTACTCTTAAGGTTGAAATAGCACTCGGCTGCCTTATGCCCATTTCTGCCGCACTCAAAACATGGTCCAAAGCCCTTTGCTGTAGGCCCTGTCGCATTAACTAGAGCTGGTTTCACTGGTGCAGCACTACTAGCAGTTGCCTCCTTCCTCTTCCTCTCCGTCTTAACCAGCTCTAGCGATTGCAGCATCTCTACGAGCTTTGTGAGTGATGAAGGCGGGTTGCAAGTCAGCATGCCTATCTCCACCTCCCACTCCTTCGGTAGCCCATTGATGATATACCCTATCATCTCTCCCTCGGGTTCCGCCGCACCCATCGCCTGCAGATCATCGTTATAACTCCGCGCCCTGTTCACGAACTCAATATACTCTCCTTCTCCTCCATGCTCAACAACAGCAACTTCTTTCTAACGATCGCTTTGTTGGTGTCGGTACGACCAAGGTAAACCGTCTCCATATACTCCCACGTAGACATGGGCAGCATGCCGAGCCTGGCTCGACTCGGCTCGACTCGAACTCGAGCCAGGCAAAAGTCGAGCCGAGCCGACTCGACTCGACCCGAGCCGGCTGCCCCAAAATGGTTGGCTCGACTCGGGGGTTCAGGGTCGAGCCAAGGGTCGGCTCGACTTTGGCTCGGCTCGGCTCGACTCGCCAAAAGGGTTTCTTCTGCATGTTTTGAAAAGGTCTTGCTAGATCGCTGTAAATGTTCTGCACGTAGAGGTCCGTAAGCCCTTACATCCTTCCTACAACACCAAAAGGTAGTCGAAAAAAATATAAAGTAGCAGTGTTGGTGGAAAGAGGGCAAGCTAGGGTGGCGAAATACCTCAGATGTAGGCTTAGGCTCGATGGCAAAAACCTAGAATGGATTGTCAACTTCCAGGGGGGTCGAATTTTGACCCCCCACGGGCGAGCCGCACGCTTCGGGAGACGAGCCAAAGTCGAGCCAAATTCGAGCCAAAGTCGAGCCGGCTCGACTTTGGCTCGCCATGAAATTTCTGACGAGTCGAGCCGAGCCGCGCGGCTCGACCGGCTCGACTCGGCTCGACTCGGGGCGAGCCGGCCAAAAAAAATCTCGGCTCGACTCGCCAAAAATGCGAGTCGAGTCGAGCCGAGTCGAGCCAGGCTCGGCATGCTGCCCATGGGAGTCCCACGCTCTCTGCGCTGGATTTTACTCCCCTGCAAACTGATCTAACCCTGCAGCTATGCTGTCTGCAACGGAGTGACATAACTGAAAGAATGCTTGCTTACTCTTCTTTTTATACGTCGCCTTTTCACTCGCAGTCACAGCTACACCTGGTGCTACTCCTTCATGTGCCGTCTCGTCAGGATGAAAGAACGCCCAGAGGTCTACTTCCTCTGCCCTCCTGATAAACTTCAAGCGTCACGTACTATAGTTGTTGCCACTAAAACGATGCGCCTCGCTCAAGCCAATCGTTGGCTTCGAAACGACATGCCCCTGCGCTAACGCTTCTAGGAGAGCTTGCAGTTGCGGGCCTCCACCAGCGGACGATCCCGAACTAACCTCGCCACGTTCATCCGTCATGGCGTAGGCGTTCTAACTCTCTAGCCGTGCGCAACAAGGATTCGCCAAGCTGTGATACCAGCTGTTAGAATTTCCGGCAGCGCTCTCGCCGCTCTCAGGTCGTTCTTATACTCCAAACCGACTCCCGACAGCACTTGCGCAAGTACTAAGGGTAGTCTTAACACCACCAGTCAAGTTCTAGTTGCAAACAGGCAGCACGACGTGAGGGAGAATTTTCAGATTCACAATTTACAAAGAGATACAAAGAAACAAATTTATATGAAAACATTTCCTTAGACACATGACATTAAGTAGCGCACATCCGAACCGCATTTTACACAATATAACTGAATCACATTTCTGCTCCTCCGAACACCGCGTCACTGTACCAAATTCCGCTCGACGCTCACAAGTCCTCCGCGTGTCCCAAACATCTCCTCCTTCTTACACGTAACCTTGCAGCCCCTCACCACCTAGCACACCCACATGTAGACATGGGCATGAGCCGAGCCTGGCTTGGCTCGGCTCGTCCAGGGGTCGAGCCAAGCCGGCTCGCCGTCGAGCCTGGCTCGGCTCGAGTCGAGCCGGGCACCAAACATGCCTGGCTCGGCTCGAATTTCTGTGGGCGAGCCAGGGCTGGCTCGACGGCGAGCCGGCTCGGCTCGACTCGCCTAGCATGCGCTTAAGCCAACAGTAGTGTGGGTGGAGCCTATGCAAGCGCGCGTTGTTAAGAGTGGCGCGGGCTGCTTAAGATTTCTCGCGCGAACTAACCTAATGAGATACTCCTAGGCACGCAGAATTCTAGGGTTCGCGAAATTGACGGGAAGTGGATTGTGAGGAGGAAGGAGGGTGCAAGAGTTTAGGTTGGAAGTTGTAGATGCAGTAGTGTGCAGTGCGGTTGAGCGGAGCAGAAGTGTTGGATGTGTTTTTGGTCGTCAAAGTTTGGGGTTGCGACTGGTTGAATTCGCGAGGTCGCAATGTCGCGGGAAAGGATTCGGCGTCAAATATTTTGGGCGAGCGTTTAGCGTTTACCCTTTAAACGCAGCGTTTAAACGATAAACGCTGCACCGCTAGAGCGATTTCGTGAACATAGACTAGGAGTTGTTGGCGGGAGAGAGACGCGGGAGACACGTTTTGTCGAGGGGGAAATTTACCCTTGACATCGAGTGGCGAGCCACCTGGCTCAAAATCGAGCCGGGGACGAGCCAGCTCGACCCCGGCTCGAAGAGGACATTGTGTACGAGCCGAGTCGAGCCGGCTGGCTCGACCAAGCCGAGCCAGATCCCGAAAAGAAAGGCTCGGCTCGTCATTTTGGCGAGCCGAGCCGAGCCGAGCCGGATGTGGCTCGGCTTGTGCCCATGTCTACCCACATGTAGTCTTCAGCTTACGCCATTTGTTAGCGCTGCCATACTGCCAGCTAGCTTACGCCATGCTGCCACGCGTTGCCTAGGGGCAAGCGCGAACCACTTCCAACACCCCACCATTCCCCCCTCCCTCTCCCCTCCCCGCCCCCCCCCCCCTCTGCCCCCGCCTCTCCTTTTCCGTCTCCCCTACCCAACCCCTTTTCCCCCACCTCCCCTCCGTCATGACCCGCCTCCTGTTCTCATCGACCGCGTGTTTCTGCATCCCATTCGTCCATCCATAGCTACATATCCGGTTTTTGTACCACCTTTCTCCACTGCTCATCTTTCCTTCGCTCTCCCCTCCACTCATCCCACTTCCCTCCTGTTTTGCACATCTTCCTCCCTTTCCCCCCTTTTTTCCTCCTGCCATCAAAGCCGTATTTCTTCTAACCAGCTCAATGGCTCAATCCCTGCCAGCATCAGCTCACTTGCTCAACTGACAAGCCTGTAAGTTCTATGCTTCGCTTCGCCCTCGTACCTCTACTCCTGCACTCCTGGCTAACTCCTACCTCTCAACCCGCCTTCGCGTCTGGTGCATTGGTTGTCCGGCTTGAGATGTCATAGAGGTCCGCAATCCCTGTAGACGGTCGAGTGGCGGGGGTGTGGGCGCTGTACTATCACTTGCCCACCTGGTATACCTGTAAGTTCTGTGCTTCGCTTCGCCCTCATACCTCTTCTCCTGCACTCCTGGCTAACTCCTACCTCTCAACCCGCCTTCGCGTCTGGTGCATTGGTTGTCCGGCTTGAGATTTCATGGAGGTTCGCAATCCCTGTAGACGGTCGAGTGGCGGCGCCGGTGTATGGGCGTTGCACTATTGACTTTGTAGATCTTGTGTGGTGTTCCGCTGAATCTAGAGATTGGCTTTGTTCAAACCTGCGGCTGGAAACCAAAACGCGAGCTGCAAGAGGAAGGCCGCCGGCGCAGTCTTAGGTGGCTCCGGGAATACCTCTATAGTGTTGGGGTACCCAAGGTAGAGGGGCTCGTCTGGTGAGCCTGAGCCGCCTCATTGGCGTTATCAAGGAAGGCCACGGCTTGACCTCAATGCAGCATCACCGACCAGTACTGGCGGAAATGTTGCAGCAGTTCCCCGTTTGGGTGGATTTGATAGGCATGCACTTAGTTCAGGCTTGGCCGCCGACGGCGAGCCAGGGCTGAGCCGACTCTTGCTGAGGCGGCAGCATCCACCCCGGGGAAGGGGCGGCCTAGGTTTAAGGTAAGCGCGGTCGCGAAGCGAGTGGTGGAAAGGGGACGACCAGTAGCCAGTCGCCCGCTCAGCCGAAATGGGAGGGCAACTGCTGAGTGAGGTGGTCGAGTGGGTTCGGGTCCATCACGTGCGAGCGAGGCGGCCACCAGCTCGGCGTAGCGCTGTCCTCGGACCTCGGGCACCAGGCCGTGCTGGAGCGGGCCATGCAGAGTCGTGCTAAGTGTGCACAGCGGATTTTAACTAAAACATGCCATTATACTTCATCAATCTCACTGCATTGATTGTTACACACACTCTCTAGTTTGGAGATCAACAATGCAGTATTCGTGCCCGCATTTCACCCTCTCCCACATAGAAGAAGCTTGGCAAGGAACTTAGCTTACCAGGCCCATTCCAGCTGGCATTAGAAAGCTTAGTAGCGTGGACTTACTTGAGGTCGTGTGAAGTTGGCAGCAGTCGAGGATCCGCCTTTCGTTTGAATGGTGCCCTGTTGTAGAAACGGGAGGGAATGCTTTTGTTTGAGGGGTGTTGTCCATATTCTTGGCATTGCTGAGCAGAGCCAGGCGAGTCCTGTTTCATCTCCCACCTCCCATTGACCTTCCATATGTGCACCCATCCGAGTGCCCCTCCCCGCCTTTCCCTTGCCCACCCCAGCATTCTCCCAGCCGCCACCCCCCTCCCTTTGCTCCCTCCTTCCCCCTGTGTGCCCCACTTAACCCATCTTTTCCTTTGATTTGGCTGTCTCTCCATTCTCTAGATCAGGGGTTCCTTAACGAAGCCCCATTCTTCCTTTCTGTGCTTTCTTTGTCTACTTTTCGACGATTTTATTTCTTCCTACATCCAGCTACCCACCCCCCACCATTCCCCCCTCCCTCTCCCCTCCCCCCCCCCCCCCCCCCCCCCCCCCCCCCCCCCTCTGTCCCCGCCTCTCTTTTTCTTTCCCTACCCAACCCCTTTTCCCCCACCTCCCCTCCGTCATGACCCCCCTCCTGTTCTCATCCACCGCGTGTTTCTGCATCCCATTCGTCCATCCATAGCTACATATCCGGTTTTAGTACCACCTTTCTCCACTGCTCATCTTTTCTTCGCCCTTCACTCCACTCATCCCACTTCTCTCCTGTTTTGCACATCTTCCTCTCTTTCCCCCCTTTTTTCCTTCTGCCATCAAAGCCGTATTGCTTCTAACCAGCTCAGTGGCTCAATCCCTGCCAGCATCAGCTCACTTGCTCAACTGACACGCCTGTAAGTTGTATGCTCTGCTTCGCCCTCGTACCTCTTCTCCTGCACTCCTGGCTAACTCCTACCTCTCAACCCGCCTTCGCGTCTGGTGCATTGGTTGTCCGGCTTGAGATGTCATGGAGGTCCGCAATCCCTGTACACGGTCGAGTGGCGGGGGTGTGGGCGCTGTACTATCGACTTCGTAGATCTTGTGTGGCGTTCCGCTGAATCTGGTGATTGGCTTTGTTCAAACCTGCGGTTGGAGGCCGCCGACGCGAGTCGCAATAATGAGACCGCCGGAGCGGTCTTATGGGGCTCGGGGAATACCTGTATAGAGTTGGGGGGGTACCCAAGGTAGAGGGGCTCGTCTGGTGAGCCTGAAACGCCTCTTTGGCGTTATTGAGGAAGGCCACGGCTTGACCTCGCTGCAGCAGCACCGACCAGTGCTGGCGGACTTGCTGCAGCAGTTTGCCGTGTGGGTGGATTTGATAGGCATGCACTTAGTTCAGGCTTGGCCGCTGACGGCGAGCCCGGGCTGAGCCGACTCTTGCTGAGGTGGTGGCATCCACACCGGGGAAGGGGAGGCCTAGGTTTAAGGTAAGCGCAGTCACAAAGAGGGAAGGGGACGACCAGTAGCCAGTCGCCCGCCTCAGCCGAAATGGGAGGGCAACTGCTGATTGAGGTGGTCGCGTGGGTTCAGTCCACCATGCGCGAGGCGGCCACCAGCTCGGCGTAACCATGTCCTCGGACCTCAAGCACAAGGTCGCACTGTAGCGGGCCGTGCTGAGTCGTGCTAAGTGCGCATGGAGGCTTAAACCTGAACCAGGCCGTTGTACGTCATAGATCTCACTGCATGGATTGTTACACACCCTCTCTAGTTTGGAGATCAACAGAGCAGCATTCATGCTCACTTCTCATCCTCTCTCACACAGAAGCTTGGCAAGGAACTTCGGTTACCAGGCCCATTCCAGCTGGCATTAGAGACCTTAGAAGCTTGGACTTACTTGAGGTCGTGTGAAGTAGGGAGCAGTCGAGGATCCACATTTCGTTTGAATGGTGCACTGTTGTAGAAGCGGGAGGGAGCTGCTTTCGTTTAAGGGGTGTTGGCCATATTCTTGGTTGCTGAGCAGAGCCATGCGACTCCTGTTTCATCTCCCACGTCCCGTTCGCCTTCCCTGCACCCATCTGCGTGCCCTTCCCCCGCCTTTCCCTTGCCCACCCCAGCAACCATCCCCCCTCCCTTTGCTCCCTCCTTCCCCCCGTGTGCCCCACTTAGCCCATCTTTTCCTTTGAAAGGAGATGGCTGTCTCTCCTTTCTCTAGATCAATGGTTCCTTAACGAAGCCCCATTCTTCCTTGCTGTGCTTTCTTTGTGTGCTACTTTCTTACACCTAAATTCCTTCCTACGTGTGCCTCCCATTCAGCCCCCCCCCACTCTCTTCCCCCCCCGCTCCCCACCTCCCTCTTCTTCCCCCCCCTCTCTCCTGTCACACTCCCCTCACAACCGCCTTTCCCCCATCTTCCCCTCCGTCATGCCCCGCCTCCTGTTATTATCCACCGCGTGTTTCTGCATCCCATTCGTCCACCCATTGGTATACATCCTTTTTCGTACCACCTTTCTCCACGCTGCTCATCTTTCCTTCGCTCTCCCCTCCTTTATCTGTTCCATTGCCTGTCCGCCCCCTTTCAACTTCTCTCCTGTTTTGCACACCTTCCGCTCGTTCCCTCGTTTTTCCCTCCTGCCATCTCAGTGATTGTTCTCATAACAACCTCAGTGGCTCAATTCCTGCCAGTATCGGCTCGCTTGCCCACCTGGTATACCTGTAAGTTCTGTGCTTCGCTTCGCCCTCATACCTCTTCTCCTGCACTCCTGGCTAACTCCTACCTCTCAACCCGCCTTCGCGTCTGGTGCATTGGTTGTCCGGCTTGAGATGTCGTGGAGGTCCGCAATCCCTGTAGACGGTCGAGTAGCGGCGCCGGTGTATGGGCATTGTCCTATCAACTTCGTAGATCTTGTGTGGCGTTCCGCTGAATCTGGTGATTGGCTTTGTTCAAACCTGCGGTTGGAGGCCGCCGACGCGAGCCGCAATAATGAGACCGCCGGTGCGGTCTTATGGGGCTCGGGGAATACCTGTAAAGAGTTGGGGTACCCAAGGTAGAGGGGCTCGTCTGGTGAGCCTGAAACGCCTCTTTGGCGTTATTGAGGAAGGCCACGGCTTGACCTCGCTGCAGCATCACCGACCAGTGCAGGCGGACTTGCTGCAGCAGTTTGCCGTTTGGGTGGATTTGATAGGCATGCACTTAGTTCAGGCTTGGCCGCGGACGGCGAGCCCGGGCTGAGCCGACTCTTGCTGAGGCGGCGGCATCCACACCGGGGAAGGGGAGGCCTAGGTTTAAGGTAAGCGCGGTCGCGAGTGGTGGAAGGGGACGACCAGTAGACATGAGCAAAACCGGGTAATTACCCGACCCGACCCGGTTTTGCCCTACCCGCAATCGGGTCCGGGTCGGGGTCGGGTCGGGTAATTTCCGGGTAATGTTTGGAGGTCTGTTACCCGACCCGACATTTTAATACCGGGTAATTGGGTACCCGTCTGTCGGGTCGGGTATACCCGACCCGCATTTAATTGAAGTCGGGTAATATTACCCCGGTACCCCTAGGTGACTGTAGAATTCAGCAAACCCAGAGTAAGAAACCCAAAGTCGGGTCGGGTACCCGCGACCCGACGGGTAATAAATTACCCGACATTTCGGGTAATTCTCGGGTAACGGGTATGCATTACCCGGCCTGAGTACCCGACCCGACCCGGCCGGGTAATTCGTCAAAATCCTATTACCCGACCCGGCCAAAATGTCGGGTCGGGTACCCGCGACCCGACCGGGTAAAATGCTCAAGTCTAACGACCAGTAGCCAGTCGCCCGCCTCAGCCGAAATGGGAGGGCAACTGCTGAGTGAGGTGGTCGTGTGGGTTCAGTCCACCATGCGCGAGGCGGCCACCAGCTCGGCATAGCCATGTCCTTGGACCTTTTTTAACAAGGTCGCACTGCAGCGGGCCGTGCTGAGTCGTGCTAAGTGTGCATGGAGGCTTTGACCTGAACCAGGCCGTTGAACGTCATAGATCTCACTGCATTGGCTGTTACATCCACTGTCTAATTTGGGGATCAACAGATCAAATTTATGCCCACGTTTTGCCCACTTCCAAACAGAGATTTGGCAGTCAATGAGCTTACCGGGCCCGTCCCAGTTGGAATTGGACGCCTTAGTAACTTGAAAGTTCTGTAAGTCGTGTGAATCAAGCATCAGCTAAGGACCCACGTTTCCTTGAAATGATGCACTGTTGTAGAAACGAGAGGGGGCCAATGGGAGGGAGCTCCTTTTGTTTAAGGGGTGTTGGCCATATTATTGGCATTGCTGTGTGCAGAGCCAAACGACTCTGGTTTCATCTCCCACCTCCCATTCGCCATCCATATGTGCAACCATCTGCGTGCCCCTCCCCCGCCTTTCGCTTGCCCACCCCAGCATTCTCCTAGCAACCATCCTCCTCCCTTTGCTCCCTCCTTCCCCCCCGTGTGCCCCACTTAGCCCATCTTTTCCTTTGAAAGGAGATGGCTGTCTCTCCTTTCTCTAGATCAATGGTTCCTTAACGAAGCCCCATTCTTCCTTGCTGTGCTTTCTTTGTGTGCTACTTTCTTACACCTAAATTCCTTCCTACGTGTGCCTCCCATTCAGCCCCCCCCACTCTCTTCCCCCCCCGACCCCGCCCTCCCTCTCCTTCCCCCCCCTCTCTCCTTTCCCCCTCCCCTCACAACCGCCTTTCCCCCATCTTCCCCTCCGTCATGCCCTGCCTCCTGTTATTATCCACCGCTTGTTTCTGCATCCCATTCGTCCACCCATTGCTATACATCCTTTTTCGTACCACCTTTCTCCACGCTGCTCATCTTTCTTTCACTCTCCCCTCCACTCATCTCTTCCATTGCCTGTCCGCCCCCTTTCAACCTCTTTTGCTCACCTTCTGCTCGTTCCCTCGTTTTTCCCTCCTGCCGTATAAGTGATTGTTCTCATAACAACCTCAGTGGCTCAATTCCTGCCAGTATCGGCTCTCTTGCCCACCTGGGATCCCTGTAAGTTCTATGCTTCGCTTCGCCCTCGTACCTCTTCTCCTGCACTCCTGGCTAACTCCTACCTCTCAACCCGCCTTCGCGTCTGGTGTATTGGTTGTCCGGCTTGAGATGTCATGGAGGTCCACAATCCCTGTAGACGGTCGAGTGGCGGCGCCGGTGTATGGGCGTTGCACTATTGACTTTGTAGATCTTGTGTGGTGTTCCGCTGAATCTAGGGATTAACGTTGTTCAAACCAGCGGTTGGAGACCAAAACGCGAGCTGCAAGAGGAAGGCCGCCGGCACAGTCTTAGGTGGCTCGGGGAATACCTCTATAGTGTTGGGGTTAGGCATGAGCAGGAGGCGAGTCGAGCCTCGACTCGTCCGAGTCGGATCCGAGTCGAGCCAATTCCGGGTCGAGTCGGACCCGAGTCGGACCGAGTCGGACCCCCCAGGATTCTGACTCGAGACTCGAGTTTTGGGAGGCGAGTCGGACCTGACTCGCCCGAGTCAGGCCCTGACTCGGCCCGAGTCGAGTTTGACTCGACTCGGTTTAGTTAATAGGGAATTTCCTCGAAATACGCTCGGCTGCGCAGGGCAAAAAAGGTACAGGCCTGGCGTGGGGTGAGTGGAGGAGGTGCCGTAGTTGCTGCTCTAGAGTTGCACAGCGTGAAATTAGGGCTCGGGAATGTCATAAGAGGGATAGCGTGTGTTCCTTCTCTTAGGTAGACGAGAGAGTGGGGGGAGGTTGGGTTTTCTAGTTGAAATAAGGTTGATTGCGGTTTTGAGGTGTGGTGTGGGAATGGGGTTGGAAGGTAAAATGTCGCCAAGTCGTGACATTTTTGCCAACCAAATTCCCCCACTTCAACCGCACTGAAACCCTCTGCGACTACGAAATCCATTCCCCCCCCTCTAATGTTCTTGCTAACATCGATTTCCAACCAAATTCCCCCACTTCAACCGCACTGAACCTGTCTGCAACTACGACTTTCAACCCCCCCCTCCTCTCTTGCATGCTCTACCCTAATTCCTTGCCATCCCTCTCTCCTGTCAATTCTGCTAACCTATTTTAGCGTGCAACTAGAGCGGCCGCCAGATCGCCTCTCAACCTACCACTCGCTAAGTCTTGAACCTTAAATTTTCGTTTTGCCCTGAACATTTTTGCCTGCCTTCCCGAGCGTTTATCGAGCGTTTGCCAGGCCAGAAATCGATTGTTTAGAGTTAAACGCTGGCGTTTAAAACGCCAGACGCGTTTCTGGGCGTAGCTCAAAATTCCCCAGACAAATGACTTAGCGAAACCTCTCGAGTGAATTTCGACTCGGTCGAGTCAAATTATGACTCGACTCGGGTGCGATTCGGTGCAAATTCCCAGACCGAGTCGAGCAAAACTCGAAACTCGGTCGACTCGACCCGACTCGACTTTGGCCGAGTCAGATGAGTCAAAAAGGAAACTCGACTCGCCCTAAAGGGCGAGTCGAGTCACCGAGTCGAGTCAAAACTCGACTCGGTTGCTCATGCCTAGTTGGGGTATCCAAGATAGAGGGGCTCGTCTGGTGAGCCTGAGCCGCCTCATTGGCGTTATGGAGGAAGGCCACGGCTTGACCTCGCTACAGCAGCACCGACCAGTGCTGACGGAATTGCTGCAGCTGTTGGCTGTTTGGGTGGATTTGATAGGCATGCACTTAGTTCAGGCTTGGCCGCGGACGGCGAGCCCGGGCTGAGCCGAATCTTGCTGAGGCGGCAGCATCCACCCCGGGGAAGGGGAGGCCTAGGTTTAAGGTAAGCGCGGTTGCGAAGCGAGTGGCGGAAGGGGACGACCAGTAGCCAGTCGCCCGCCTCAGCCGAAATGGGAGGGCAACTGCTGAGTGAGGTGGTCGTGTGGGTTCGGGTCCACCATGCGCGAGCGAGGCGGCCACCAGCTCGGCGTAGCCATGTCCTTGGACCTTTTTGAACAAGGTCGCACTGCAGCGGGCCGTGCTAAGTGTGCATGGAGGCTTTGACCTGAACCAGGCCGTTGAACGTCATAGATCTCACTGCATTGGCTGTTACATCCACTCTCTAATTTGGGGATCAACAGATCAAATTTATGCCCACGTTTTGCCCACTTCCAAACAGAGATTTGGCAGTCAATGAGCTTACCGGGCCCGTCCCAGTTGGAATTGGACGCCTTAGTAACTTGGATTTTCTGTAAGTCGTGTGAATCAAGCATCAGCTAAGGACCCACGTTTCCTTGAAATGATGCACTGTTGTAGAAACGGGAGGGGGCCAATGGGAGGGAGCTCCTTTTGTTTAAGGGGTGTTGGCCATATTATTGGCATTGCTGTGTGCAGAGCCAAACGACTCTTGTTTCATCTCCCACCTCCCATTCGCCATCCATCTGTGCACCCATCTGCGTGCCTCTCCCCCGCCTTTCCCTTGCCCACCCCAGCATTCTCCTAGCAACCATCCCCCTCCCTAGGCATGAGCAAAACCGGGTATTTACCCGACCGGACCCGGTTTTGCTATACCCGACTTCGGGTCGGGTACGGGTCGGGTAACATGCCCAAGACCAATACCCGGACCTGGAATTTGGGGGCGGGTAATTTAATACCCGCCTGGCGGGTCCGGGTATACCCGACCCGGTTTCCTTGAAAAGCGGGTAGTATTACCCGCGTTTTTCTAGCCTGTTGGGCTACTAAGACTACGACCTAGATGGTGCTTCAAAAAACGTGAGCTGCGGGAGGGAGTATGAGGTGCGCCAAATCTTTAACAGTTCTGGTGTGGTGAGTGGGTCGTGAGTGGGGCCTGAGTGGGGAGTTGGTTGGGTTTTCTAGTTGGAATGGGGTTGTGTGCGGTTTCTGGGGGTTTGATTCTTTGACCCCCAGAGTCAATTGGTTGGAACTCCAACCAATGTGGTGCTGTGCGGTTGGCTGGATTCAGGTTGGGTTGCAAATTCGATTGGGGAAATTCGATTGGTTTGACTTCCAACCAATTCCCCCCAATTCAACCCCTTTGAATGCATCTGTATCTACGAAACCCAACCCCTGCCAATCTACAATGCTCTAAGTGACCTAGCAGCTCACGTAACCTAGAAATTTGATGAAATTTCTCTACCAGCGCGACTAATGTCTCGCTGGTTCCGTCGGGTAGACCGCTACCCGATTTCGGGTCGGGTACCCGCTACCCGACGCGTTGGGTAGCATTTCGGGTAGCAAGTATTGATACCCGCCCCGGGTAACCCGGACCCGACCCGCCGGGTAATTTTCAGGATTTCTGATACCCGACCCGCCCTAAAAGCGGGTCCGGGTACCGGGTACCCGACCCGGGCGGGTAGTTTGCTCAACCCTACCCCTCCTTCCCCCTCCCTTTGCTCCCTCCTTCCCCCCGTGTGCCCCACTTAGCCCATCTTTTCCTTGGAAAGCAGATGGCTGTCTCCTTTCTCTAGATCAATGGTTCCTTAACGAAGCCCCATTCTTCCTTGCTGTGCTTTCTTTGTGTGCTACTTTCTTACACCTAAATTCCTTCCTACGTGTGCCTCCCATTCAGCCTCCCCCCACTCTCTTCCCCCCCCTCCCCCCCCACCCTCCCCCCCTCCCTCTCCTCCCCCCCCTCCCTCTCCTTTCCCCCCCTCTCTCCTTTCCCCCTCCCTTCACAACTGCCTTTCCCCCATCTTCCCCTCCGTCATGCCCCGCCTCCTGTTATTATCCACCGCGTGTTTCTGCATCCCATTCGTCCACCCATTGGTATACATCCTTTTTCGTACCACCTTTCTCCACGCTGCTCATCTTTCCTTCGCTCTCCCCTCCTTTATCTGTTCCATTGCCTGTCCGCCCCCTTTCAACTTCTCTCCTGTTTTGCACACCTTCTGCTCGTTCCCTCGTTTTTCCCTCCTGCCATCTCAGTCGTCTTTCTTATAACAACCTCAGTGGCTCGGTCCCTGCCAGTATCGGCTCGCTTGCCCAGCTGGTATACCTGTAAGTTCTATGCTTCGCTTCGCCTTCGTACCTCTTCTCCTGCACTCCTGGCTAACTCCTACCTCTCAACCCGCCTTCGCGTCTGGTGCATTGGTTGTCCGGCTTGAGATGTCATGGAGGTCCGCAATCCCTGTAGACGGTCGAGTGGCGGGGGTGTGGGCGCTGTACTATCGCCTTTGAGATCTTGTGTGGCGTTCTGCTGAATCTGGTGATTGGCTTTGTTCAAACCTGCGGTTGGAGGCCGCCGACGCGAGCCGCAATAATGAGACCGCCGGAGCGGTCTTATGGGGCTCGGGGAATACCTGTATAGAGTTGGGGTACCCAAGGTAGAGGGGCTCGTCTGGTGAGCCTGAAACGCCTCTTTGGCGTTATTGAGGAAGGCCACGGCTTGACCTCGCTGCAGCAGCACCGACCAGTGCTGGCGGACTTGCTGCAGCAGTTTGCCGTTTGGGTGGATTTGATAGGCATGCACTTAGTTCAGGCTTGGCCGCTGACGGCGAGCCCGGGCTGAGCCGACTCTTGCTGAGGTGGTGGCATCCACACCGGGGAAGGGGAGGCCTAGGTTTAAGGTAAGCGCGGTCACAAAGAGGGAAGGGGACGATCAGTAGCCAGTCGCCCGCCTCAGCCGAAATGGGAGGGCAACTGCTGGGTGAGGTGGTCGTGTGGGTTCAGTCCACCATGCGCGAGGCGGCCACCAGCTCGGCGTAGCCATGTCCTCGGACCTCAAGCACAAGGTCGCACTGCAGCGGGCCGTGCTGAGTCGTGCTAAGTGCGCATGGAGGCTTAAACCTGAACCAGGCCGTTGTGTGTCATAGATCTCACTGCATTGATTCTTACACACACTCTCTAGTTTTGAGATCAACAGAGCAGCATTCATGCTCACTACTCATCCTCACTCACACAGAAGCTTGGCAAGGAACTTAGCTTACCAGGCCCATTCCAGCTGGCATTAGAGACCTTAGAAGCTTGGACTTACTTGAGGTCGTGTGAAGTAGGGAGCAGTCGAGGATCCACATTTCGTTTGAATGGTGCACTGTTGTAGAAGCGGGAGGGAGCTGCTTTCGTTTAAGGGGTGTTGGCCATATTCTTGGTTGCTGAGCAGAGCCATGCGACTCCTGTTTCATCTCCCACGTCCCGTTCGCCTTCCCTGCACCCATCTGCGTGCCCCTCCCCCGCCTTTCCCTTGCCCACCCCAGCAACCATCTCCCTCCCTTTGCTCCCTCCTTCCCCCCGTGTGCCCCACTTAGCCCATCTTTTCCTTTGAAAGGAGATGGCTCTCTCTCCTTTCTCTAGATCAATGGTTCCTTAACGAAGCCCCATTCCTCCTTGCTGTGCTTTCTTTGTGTGCTACTTTCTTACACCTAAATTCCTTCCTATGTGTGCCTCCCATTCAGCCCCCCCCCACTCTCTTCCCCCCCCGACCCCCCCCTCCCTCCCCCCCTCCCTCTTTTTCCCCCCCCTCTCTCCTGTCACACTCCCCTCACAACCGCCTTTCCCCCATCTTCCCCTCCGTCATGCCCCGCCTCCTGTTATTATCCACCGCGTGTTTCTGCATCCCATTCGTCCACCCATTGCTATACATCCTTTTTCGTACCACCTTTCTCCATGCTGCTCATCTTTTCCTTTACCTGTCCGCCCCCTTTCAACTTCTCTCCTGTTTTGCACACCTTCCGCTCGTTCCCTCGTTTTTCCCTCCTGCCATCTCAGTGATTGTTCTCATAACAACCTCAGTGGCTCAATTCCTGCCAGTATCGGCTCGCTTGCCCACCTGGTATACCTGTAAGTTCTGTGCTTCGCTTCGCCCTCGTACCTCTTCTCCTGCACTCCTGGCTAACTCCTACCTCTCAACCCGCCTTCGCGTCTGGTGCATTGGTTGTCCGGCTTGAGATGTCGTGGAGGTCCGCAATCCCTGTAGACGGTCGAGTGGCGGCGCCGGTGTATGGGCGTTGTCCTATCAACTTTGTAGATCTTGTGTGGCGTTCCGCTGAATCTGGTGATTGGCTTTGTTCAAACCTGCGGTTGGAGGTAGGCATGAGCAAAACCGGGTATTTGCACGACCCGACCCGGTTTTGCTATACCCGACTTCGGGTCGGGTATTTTTGGGTCGGGTACGGGTCGGGTACGGGTCGGGTAACATGCCCAGGACCAATACCCGGACCCGGGATTTGGGGGCGGGTAATTTAATACCCGCCCTGCGGGTCCGGGTATACCCGATCCGGTATTACCACTCTGAATGCATCTGTATCTACGAAACCGAACCCTTGCCAATCTACATTGCTCTAAGTGACCTAGCAACTCACGTAACCTAGAAACTTGATGAAATTTCTCTACCAGCGCGACTAATGTCTCGCTGGTTCCGTCGGGTAGACCGCTACCCGATTTCGGGTCGGGTACCCGCTACCCGACACGTCGGGTAGCATTTCGGGTACCGGGTATTGAATACCCGCCCGGGTAACCCGGACCCGACCCGCCGGGTAATATTCAGGATTTCCGATACCCGACCCGCCCTAAAAGCGGATCCGGGTACCGGGTACCCGACCCGGGCGGGTAGTATGCTCAACCCTAGTTGGAGGCCGCCGACGCGAGCCGCAATAATGAGACCGCCGGAGCGGTCTTATGGGGCTCGGGGAATACCTGTATAGAGTAGGGGTACCCCCCCTCTGTCCCCGCCTCTCTTTTTTTTTCCCTCTTCCCTACCCAATCCCTTTTCCCCCACCTCCCCTCCGTCATGACCCCCCTCCTGTTCTCATCCACCGCGTGTTTCTGCATCCCATTCGTCTAGGCTTGAGCAACGGGTCGGGTCGGGTCGGGTAACCCGACCCGAACCCGACTTTTTGACGGGTCGGGTCGACATTTGCGGAAGGTTGACCCGACCTTCGGGTACCCGACCCGACCCGACCCGACCCGACCGATAAAACGTGACCCGTCGGGTCGGCTTATTACCCGTCCCTGCCCCTATGCCAACCCGACCCGACCCGACCCGAAATCGGGTTAGGTAGAACCCGACCTATTAAACACGGGTCGGGTTGACATTTCCTGAACTCCGACCCGACTTGACCCGACCCGACCCGACCCGAACCCGACATCGGGTAGGGCAAAGTCGGGTCGGGTCGGGTCGGGTCGGGTTCATGCTCAAGCCTACATTCGTCCATCCATAGCTACATATCCGGTTTTAGTACCACCTTTCTCCACTGCTCATCTTTCCTTCGCTCTCCCCTCCACACATCCCACTTCTCTCCTGTTTTGCACATCTTCCTCTCTTTCCCCCCTTTTTTCCTCCTGCCATCAAAGCTGTATTGCTTCTAACCAGCTCAGTGGCTCAATCCCTCCCAGCATCAGCTCATTTGCTCAACTGACAGGCCTGTAAGTTCTATGCTTTGCTTCGCCCTCGTACCTCTTCTCCTGCACTCCTGGCTAACTCCTACCTCTCAACCCGCCTTCGCGGCTGGTGCATTGGTTGCCCGGCTTGAGATGTCGTGGAGGTCCGCAATCCCTGTAGACGGTCGAGTGGCGGCGCCGGTGTATGGGCGTTGCACTATTGACTTTGTAGATCTTGTGTGGTGTTCCGCTGAATCTAGAGATTGACTTTGTTCAAACCTGCGGTTGGAAACCAAAATGTGAGGTGCAAGAGGAAGGCCGCCGGCGCAGTCTTAGGTGGCTCGGGGAATACCTCTATAGTGTTGGGGTACCCAAGGTAGAGGGACTCGTCTGGTGAGCCTGAGCCGCCTCATTGGCGTTATGGAGGAAGGCCACGGCTTGACCTCGCTGCAGCATCACTGACCAGTACTGGCGGAACTGCTGCAGCAGTTCGCCGTTTGGGTGGATTTGATAGGCATGCACTTAGTTCAGGCTTGGCCGCGGACGGCGAGCCCGGGCTGAGCCGACTCTTGCTGAGGTGGCAGCATCCACCCCGGGGAAGGGGAGGCCTAGGTTTAAGGTAAGCGCGGTCGCGAAGCGAGTGGCGGAAGGGGACGACCAGTAGCCAGTCGCCCGCCTCAGCCGAAATGGGAGGGCAACTGCTGGGTGAGGTGGTCGTGTGGGTTCAGTCCACCATGCGCGAGGCGGCCACCAGCTCGTCGTAACCAGGTCGCACTGCAGCGGGCCTTGCTGAGTCGTGCTAAGTGTGCATGGGGGCTTTGACCTGAACCAGGCCGTTGAACGTCATAGATCACACTGCATTGGTTGTTACATCCACTCTCTAATTTGGAGATTTGGCAGTCAATGAGCTTACCGGGCCCATCCCAGTTGGAATTGGAAGCCTTAGTAACTTGCTTATCTTGTAAGTAGGCTTGAGCATAGACCCGACCCGACCCGACCCGACCCGACTTTGCCCCACCCGAAGTCGGGTGCGGGTCGGGTCGGGTCGGGTCAAGTCGGGTTTTTCGGTCTGAAAAAACCAACCCGACCCGGGTTTGAAGGGTCGGGTTTAAAGAAACCCGATGTCGGGTCGGGTCGGGTCGGGTTATAGCAGGGCAGGAACGGGTTTTTGGACCCGTCAGTTTGTTTTATGGGTTTGGGGTCACCCAGGTGGGTTTTATACTGTTTGGTGACCGTGTCTTTGTGGCTTTGTTCATTGTGCTACCCTAACAAGCAGCATTTGGTTTTTGTGCATTGTAAAACACAATTGCTAGCCTGATATGTGACTACACTGACGTCGTGTAGCACGGACGTTGTGTCTAACACTGAAGGTTGCTTTTATGTTGCAAGTCTAGGGCTGCACAAATCACACACACAGCCCAACCATTTCGGCCAGCCATGAAACCTCCATCATCCCCCTCTTACCAAATGAGGCCATCACAACCCAAAGTCCTCACCCTCGATGCAAAGCTCCTTCAATGCGTGTGCAGCTGCCGGCCCCAAGAGCTGCTCACCCTGGTGCTCTGTCATCCATGACTTGATCGTCATGGATGCACGCACCTGGGAGGCGCTCAACCGGTGGCGCTGCCACGACACTATGCCTCGCCCCTGACTAAACGCTCTCTCGCTAGCAGCAGATGTGGCCGGGATCGCCAAGTAGTCGCGAGCCATGGCCCGTAGGCCAGGCAGGTCTACCCTGTTGTGCCAGAGTTTTAGGGGGCAGCCAACCTTAAGCCGGGGCTGTGCTAGGTACCTCTCCAGCTCATCGGGTGCCATCGGGTGCCTTGACCCCCGCCGATGCCGCCTGCTTGTCCATCTTGGCAAACAGCTCATCCACCAGATCATCCCCCCCTCCCACAACCGAACTGCCGCCCTCGCCCCCGGCGCCCCACTCGACATGAACCGCTGTAGGTCTGCTGGTCCCCTCCGTCCCCTTTGTCTCCCCACCGTCCTGCAGCTTAGCCAAGTACCTGCCGAGACGCTTCCGAACCAGCTTCGCCACCCTCTCCTTGTCCAGCACAGGGACCACTCTGGCCGTGCCTGCAGTGTCGGTGGCCAGCTGCTCGTTCTCTGCCTCCCACCGCGGAAGCCTAAAGTAGTGCTTGTAGCGGGGGTCGAGCATGGTGGCCACTGCCAGCTCCTTCGCCACCCCGTACTCGTACTTCTTCAGGACGTCCAGCGCCTCCCATGCCATGTCTTTAATCACAGGCGTGGTCTTCTTGCTGTGGTACATCGTCTCGAGGTTGTCGATGAGCAGGTTGTACTGAGGGACTACCGCGGCGGCTGTTGGATACAGCGATCCCTTAGCCGCTGTGGTGAGGGAGTTGAACGGCTTAAGAAAAGCTGCCACCTCCACAAGGGTCTCCCAATGGTCGTCCCTCAGGCGGTACTTGCTATGGGATTCTGCCTGCTTCTTGGAGGAGCTTCCGGGCTGGAGGGTTCAGCGGGGTGGACACGGGACAGGGGGGGGGGGGAAATAGGAGAGGAAGGACAGAGTGAGATGTGAGGGCATGCCTTTTTGGCATGCCATGAGCCATGTGTCATGCCATGCCATGCCATGCCATGCCATGTCATGTCATGTGCTAGACTTGAGCATTTTACCCGGTCGGGTCGCAGGTACCCGACCCGACCCGACATTTTGGCCGGGTCGGGTAATAGGATTTTGACGAATTACCCGGCCGGGTCGGGTCGGGTACTCAGGCCGGGTAATGCATACCCGTTACCCGAGAATTACCCAAAATGTCGGGTAATTTATTACCCATCGGGTCGCGGGTACCCGACCCGACTTTGGGTTTGTTACTCTGGGTTTGCTGAATTCTACAGTCACCTAGGGGTAGACATGGCTAAAATGCGATGCGATGCGATATCGCATCGCATTTTGTCATATCGCGCGTGATATCGCAGCGATGCGATATCGCATCGCTGCGATATTCTGTTTCAAAAATTGAAATCGCATATCGCTTTTTAGGGTGCGATGTTTCAAAATATCGCACCCATGAATGCGATGTATCGCGCGATGCGATTTAATATCGCATCGCATTTAGGGGTTGGAGGAGAAAAGCAGAACGACAAGGCCGGCTTTCCTAGGTGCGTGAGGAATTAGGTGAGTGAACTTTAACGGGAGAATGGGATATCGTAGCCCCTCTCTGATGTAAAGCGTGTTAGAGGGGCAGGGGTTGGATTCCGTGGATGTGGAGGAATGTAGTGCGGTTGAAGTGGTGGAAATTGGTTGGACTTCCAACCAATTGACTTAGTGGGGTCGAGATTTCAATCAACCCCCTAAATCCCTTTAACCGCACACCACCACATTCCATCCACCACCGCCCATGTCAAAATTTGAACCTCCAACCAACTCCTTTCCCTCAACCGCACTGCACTCCTTTTCAACTAGAATTTCCAACCCTTCCTCTCCAAGCTCCTCACAAACACCTCACAGTCAATCACGCCAACCCCAAACAGCCGCGCGCAGTTTCCGCACGCCATTACAACCAGAGAACCCTAAGTTCAGGGCCCGCGCCCATGTTCCCCCCCCTTTCTGGCACAATCCCACGACGCGATATGCGGATGTATGTCGCGCGATATTTTAATATCGCATATCGCATTACATCGCGCTGAAAAATCCGCGATAAATGCGCGATATCGCAAAAATCGCGCGATATTATCGCATCGCATCGCTGCGATTTTAAACTTCAAAAAAGAAGAATCGCTATCGCAAAATGCGATAAAATGCGATGCGATATATCGCGATGCGATGCGATATACCCATGTCTACCTAGGGGTACCCGGGTAATATTACCCGACTTCAATTAAATGCGGGTCGGGTATACCCGACCCGACAGACGGGTACCCAATTACCCGGTATTAAAATGTCGGGTCGGGTAACAGACCTCCAAACATTACCCCGAAATTACCCGACCCGACCCGACCCGGACCCGATTGCGGTGCGGGTAGGGCAAAACCGGGTCGGGTCGGGTAATTACCCGGTTTTGCTCATGTCTATCATGTGCCATGCCATGCGTCATGCCATGCCATGCGCCATGCCATGCCATGCCATGCGCCATGCCATGCCATGTCATGTCATGTGCCATGCCATGTGCCATGCCATGCCATGCGCCATGCCATGCCATGCCATGCGCCATGCCATGCACTGCGCCATGTCATGCTTACCTCCGGCTGGGACAAGTACACCATGAGGGCCGTCTTGAGGTCGATAGCACGCCTTAGCATGTCATAGGTGGAGCCCCAACGAGTGGGGGTGTCAGTCATGAGTCGCAGCACCCCCACGCCTGGGGCATCCGCAACTCGAAGCTGGTCCTCCTCGAAACGCTCCGAGCGCGTGACAGACCAACATGCGTAGCGAGGTCCCTCAGACGCTTCAGCGGCTCGGCGACCGCCCCCACTGCTAATGCCCGTTGAACCGCCAGGTTCAAGATGTGCGCAAGGAGATAGAGGAGGACATAAGCTCGCAATTAATATGCACGAGATAGAGTGGAAGCGCATGCAAGGAGCTCTCTTTCTAACACATTACCTGAAGTGCATGTTCGTCTGCAAGATTGCATTGGTGGTGCGGGCCCTCGGGTATGTCTTGTCGCCCGCCAGGATCTTGAAGGCCTTGGCATTGTTCTCGGCGTTGTCTGTCGTCGCGCCGAAGACTTGGTCTAGCAGCTGCCAGTCGATGAGTACCTTCTCGAACATATCAGCAATGAGATCTCCTGTGTGGGACCCATGCAGCTGCTCAAACTCGAACGTTGCCTGGCGCAACTTGAAGTCCGAGGTGATGTAACGGCCGGTGACCGCCATGAAGGCTTGCTTGCTGGGGCTGGTCCAGATGTCAGTCGTGAAGGAAACCTTCCCTGTTGCCCCGTCTCCAACCACCTCCTGCTGCAGCCACTCGCGTGCAGCATTCCCATGCGTCAACATGTCCCGCGCTAGTCGAAAACGACTGCCGAGCATGCCGGCAACTTGTGGGTTCAGCAGCGAGCAGAACCGCTGGAACTGTGGGTGGGATGGGTGTGGAAAGGCGGAGAGGACAGCAATGCTTGAGTCATTGGATGGTTTGCAGACAAGGGAACACAACAAGTGTAGGCCAGCAAACTCTACAAACTCTCCAATCCAAGCAGACAAGGGCTTACCGAAGGGCGCTCGACAAGACGGTACGCCAGGTCGGCGTTGGCAAACAGCTCGGCGAGCGCCTGCCGCAGTCGTTGCAAGGACAAACGGGGAGCCATAAACTTGTGGAGGTTTGTCTGCCCGGACCCCGCCTCTGCCAGCGCCTCCGCAGCCCCAGCAGGAATCCTCAGCCAGCTGGCAGCATGTGGCCAAAGCTCCTTCTGGTGCGGCACCTCTGGGTACACTTTAAGCGGAAACTCCAGTCCTGGCTTCTTTTTGGGGTCTGTGAAGAGACGGCGCCAGATCTGGAGGTGGGGCATGTGATAAAGACGAACATGCTTCCATGCGCTGCCAGTGCTGCTGCGCGCCCAGTACACAGTGGCCCCGCAGCACTTGCAAGAACGCTTGTGTGGATCATCTGTCTCCAAGTACATACCCTGCATAAGGCCTGGAGTCCTTGCCCCAGTGCCCTCCTCCTCGACCTCCTCGACCTCCTCCTCCTCCTCCTCCTCCTCCTCCTCCTCCTCCTCCTCCTCCTCCTCCTCCTCCTCCTCCTCCTCCTCCTCCTCCTCCTCCTCCTCCTCCTCCTCCTCCTCCTCCTCCTCCTCCTCCTCCTCCTCCTCCTCCTCCTCCTCCTCCTCCTCCTCCTCCTCCTCCTCCTCCTCCTCCTCCTCCTCCTCCTCCTCCTCCTCCTCCTCCTCCTCCTCCTCCTCCTCCTCCTCCTCCTCCTCCTCCTCCTCCTCCTCCTCCTCCTCCTCCTCCTCCTCCTCCTCCTCCTCCTCCTCCTCCTCCTCCTCCTCCTCCTCCTCCTCCTCCTCCTCCTCCTCCTCCTCCTCCTCCTCCTCCTCATCCACCCCTCTAGCGCGCTTGCTCCGTGCCCCACCAGCCCCTGCAGTTCCCCCTCCGCGTCCACGACCCCTAGCACGCAACGGAATCTCCCCCCCTCGCCCCCGACCTCTACCTCCCGTCCCTTCCCCGCTCACTGCTTCACCACGCCCGCCACTCCCTTCAGACCCACCCCGCGCTCTTCCCCACCTCTTGCCGCGATCGCCTCTCTTGCTACCCCTATCTCCACCACCCAAGCCACCACCAGCGCCCGTCTTACTGGCGTCTCCCCCCTTAGCACCCCCAACCACACCCGGCTGGCCTCTGCCCTCCCCCTCTACTGCGCCTGCTGGTGCGTCTGCCGCCTCTCCCTCGACGCCCGCCCCTCTCCCACGCCCCCCCCTAAACCCTTCCCACTCTTCTTCCCCCTCCCCATCCTTCCCTCACGCCCTCCATCATCCCCTGACTCATCATCCTCTAGCTCCTCATCCGGGACATAATCCTTGTCCTCGCCACGCCTTTCGCCCTTCGCCCCTGCGGTGGGTTCCGGGATCCAGTTCCTCCCCCACCCCTCGTCGTCCATACTGAACTCCCGGTGCCACACGCCTTCCCACTCGTTGCTGCCGGCGTTGATGGAGCCAAGGGCAAAGCTCTGAGGCCCTCCGGCGACAGGCACAAGGGCAAGGGACATCCCGGGCAGCGCCGCACTTTCAGCGCCCGTATGCTGCGACCCGCCGCCCGTGCTATGTCCCGCTACTCCGCCTTCTCCCCCCTCAGTCCGCCCTCTGCCGTTGTTGTTGGAACCGCCGCCGTCCATGTCGCCTCCTCAACCCTAAACCCTGATCGGCCCAATGTCCACTCGCGGTAAAAGGTCTGGATGGCTGCACTACAACCGTACTTGCGAAAGACTAAAACGTTCGCTCCCTTACTGGCCTACTTGCGAAATTTCAAACACCAGCGAAATGCGGCCCGTTCCACCCTAGAAACTAAGTTCCTTCCCTCAGTTGCTTAGTTTCTGCCTAAGGATGAGAAGGACCAGCTTAAAATACAAAACTAACCGTTAGGAAACCCTGTTTGCTAGATAGGAAGGAGCCATAGTCTAGGTCGAGACTGAACACACAACTTACTGGTTGAAATTTCGACCTTTTGTTCGAAATTTTGCCATCTCTGCTGCTGGTCTCAAAAATCGCGACGGGTACAGTCGCGACCCGACATCGGGTCGGGTCGGGTCGGGTCAACCCGACGACAAATACCCGACGTCGGGTCGGGTAAACCCGACATGTCGGCTTGAACCCGAACCCGGGGATGTCGGGTTCGGGTTGACCCAACCCGTCGGGAAAAAATCAAACCCGACGGGTCGGGTTCTTCCTACGGGAACTTGAACCCGACCCGTAAAAAAATAACCCGACCCGACTCAACCCGTTGCTCAAGCCTACTTGTAAGTCGTGTGAATCAAGCATCAGCTAAGGACCCACGTTTCCTTTGAATGATGCACTGTTGTAGAAACGGGAGGAGGCCAACGGGAGGGAGCTCCTTTTGTTTAGGGGGTTTTGGCCAAATTATTGCCATTGCTGTGTGCAGAACCATACGACTCTTGTTTCATCTCCCACCTCCCATTCGCCTTCCATACGTGCACCCATCTGCGTGCCCCTCCCCCGCCTTTCCCTTGCCCTCCCCCCCCCGCCTTCTCCCAGCAACCATCCCCGTCCCTTTGCTCCCTCCTTCCCCCCCTGTGCCCCACTTAGCCCATCTTTTCCTTTGCAGTCGTCTCGCTATAATTCGCCCACATCATCAACTTGTTTCTGGCACCATTTCCCAATCCATGATCATTGCATCTCTACGGCTCTCCTCGTCCCAATTCCAGAGCATGCTCAGACGTCTCGCTGTAATATGACCGCCTTAAGGCGTTTGGTGTAAGCTGCTGCCGAGGACCCAAATTTGGGATGAATCTTGCTTGCGCTGTTCTATGAGAAGGCGCGCGATGCCTTTGGTTGGGCGTGCTGCTGTCCCGCCTGCCATGCTCACTCACTCTATTCTCATCTCACTTCTTCCAACCCACGCCACACAGGAACTTTGCTCCAAGTCCACTGTGCGCCAAGCAATGCTTCCCACCATGCTCGTCCCACCGCCCGCTTGGGTGGCTTGGATCTCTGCTGCCATGCCCACTTTTCTTATCTTACGCTTTGGACCCTTTTCACACAGGGATCTCACGTACAACAATTTGTCTGGCTCCATTCCCGACGGCATCAGCTTGCTGGCTCTGCTCTCCACGCTGTAGGGAGTTTCGTAGAATCGTATTCTAAGGTTGCATCGTGCTTACCCACCTCGCCTTTTGATTTTGACACTCTTCCCCCATTCCCCCTTGCTTAGTCGCGGGTGCTTCCTCGTTCCAGCTCTGAAGCATGCTTTGATGAGCTCTGCGCAGCAGCATGGCACCTAAAACTTGTAGCACCTGTGCACTCTAATCTGCATGCTCCCACCTTCCCCCCCTCTCCGATGTGCTTCCGTTTTTACTTTGGTACTCCTTGATTTCACTGGCCTGCGGGACTGACCAATAAATTCTGCTGTTTTGACTGTTTCTTACCAGCTCTCATATTGAACTACAAATAGTGCCGTATGCGTGCCCCTTTCGCACCTATCTGACCAGTCATCTGGGGAACAATCAGCTTACTGGGATAATTCCTGGTGGAATTGGAGAACTCACTCACTTGACCTCGCTGTAAGCTGCTTGACATGTCTGAGGATCCTCATTTTGTTCTACTTGAGCGCAGTTGTATAGATAGCACGCGCTGCTTTGATTAGGGGGGTGTTGGCGATGCTCTTGGATTGCTGCGTGTTGGAGCTAGAAGACACCTTTTTCATCTCCCCCCTCCCATTCACCTTTTCTGTGTGCACCCTCCGCATGCTTCTCCCTGCCTTTCTTGTACTCACCCCAGCATCCTCCCAGCCGCAATCCTCCCAAAAGACAAGTCTCCACCTTTCCACATTTTCTTCATCTCCCACCTCCCACTCACATCTTGTTGACCACCTTCCTCTTACCGTGTCTGCTATTCACTCAGCTCTTCTTCCTTCTAACTGTTCAAGTCACAACCCGCCCCTTGCTCATTCAAAAGCCGACAAAGCAGTATTCATGCCCACTTAGGGATCCGTATGAAATTGGAAACAACCCTGAAGTAGTATTTCTGTAAGCCGTGTGAAGTGTGCTGGTGCCGAGGACCCAATATAGCACCGAGCGGCTTCTGTTTGGTTGGCGTTGGAAATGCTCTTTTAGGAAGAGAAGGGTGGTTCAGCTGTTTGGCGAGCATCACCTCGTTCTCTGCTCTGAGCTGCCTGCAAGGAGTTCACGTGATCGTGTGTCATGGCGACCACGCTTGCCCATTGGTGTTGTGTCTCTACGGCTCTCCTCGCCCCAATTCCAAAGCATGCTCGGATGATTTCTGACCAGTTGAATGGCACCTGCACCTATGTGTCAGGCATGCCCTCTGCAGTATATCCACCTCTCTCGGTTCTGACTTTCCTAGCTTGTGGACTATCCACTGAGCCCTCATATTTCACCGCTTCTGCTGATGAATGCAATCTTGCCGAGCCTTTTTCAGCTGGAATCAGACGTCTCGCTGCATTGTGAGGTGTTTGGTGTAAGCTGCTGCCGAGGACCCAAATTTGGGATGAATCTTGCTTGCCCTGTTCTATGAGAAGGCGCGCGATGCCTTTGGTTGGGCGTGCTGCTGTCCCGCCTGCCATGCTCACTCTATTCTCGTCTCACTTCTTCCAACCCACGCCACACAGGAACCTCGCGTCCAACTCTTTGAAAGGCTCCATTCCCCATTACATGAGCAGGTTAACTGGCCTCACGTATCTGTACGAAGCCCAGTAGAGTTATGTCCCAAGGTTGCATTGCATTTGCCCACAGCATCAACTTGTTTCTGGCACCATTTCCCAATCCATGATTGTTGGGACTCTACGGCTCTCCTCGTCCCAATTCCAGAGCATGCTCGGATGATTTCTGACCAGTTGAATGGCACCTGCACCTATGTGTCAGGCATGCCCTCTGCAGTATATCCACCTCTCTCGGTTCTGACTTTCCTAGCTTGTGGACTATCCACTGAGCCCTCATATTTCACCGCTTCTGCTGATGAATGCAATCTTAACCCTTTTCAGCTGGAATCAGACGTCTCGCTGCATTGTGAGGTGTTTGGTGTAAGCTGCTGCCGAGGACCCAAATTTGGGATGAATCTTGCTTGCCCTGTTCTATGAGAAGGCGCGCGATGCCTTTGGTTGGGCGTGCTGCTGTCCCGCCTGCCATGCTCACTCTATTCTCATCTCACTTCTTCCAACCCACGCCACACAGGAACCTCGCGTCCAACTCTTTGAAAGGCTCCATTCCCCATTACATTGGCTGGTTAACTGACCTCACGTATCTGTACGAAGCCCAGTAGAATTATGTCCCAAGATTGCATCGCATTTGCCCACAGCATCAACTTGTTTCTGGCACCATTTCCCAATCCATGATCGTTGCGTCTCTACGGCTCTCCTCGTCCCAATTCCAGAGCATGCTCGGATGATTTCTGACCAGTTGAATGGCACCTGCACCTATGTGTCAGGCATGCCCTCTGCAGTATATCCACCTCTCTCGGTTCTGACTTTCCTAGCTTGTGGACTATCCACTGAGCCCTCATATTTCACCGCTTCTGCTGATGAATGCAATCTTGCCGAACCCTTTTCAGCTGGAATCAGACGTCTCACTGCATTGTGAGGTGTTTGGTGTAAGCTGCTGCCGAGGACCCAAATTTGGGATGAATCTTGCTTGCCCTGTTCTATGAGAAGGCGCGCGATGCCTGTGGTTGGGCGTGCTGCTGTCCCACCTGCCATGCTCACTCTATTCTCATTCACTTCTTCCAACCAACCCACGCCACACAGGAACTTTGCTCCAAGTCCACTGTGCGCCAAGCAATGCTTCCCACCATGCTCGTCCCACCGCCCGCTTGGGTGGCTTGGATCGCTGCTGCCATGCCCACTTTCCTCATCTTACGCTTCGGACCCTTGTCACACAGGGATCTCACGTACAACAATTTGTCTGGCTCCATTCCCGACGGCATCAGCTTGCTGGCTCTGCTCTCCACGCTGTAGGGAGTTTCGTAGAATCGTATTCTAAGGTTGCATCGTGCTTACCCACCTCGCCTTTTGATTTTGACACTCTTCCCCCATTCCCCCTTGCTTAGTCGCGGGTGCTTCCTCGTTCCAGCTCTGAAGCATGCTTTGATGAGCTCTGCGCAGCAGCATGGCACCTAAAACTTGTAGCACCTGTGCACTCTAATCTGCATGCTCCCACCTTCCCCCCCTCTCCAATGTGCTTCCGTTTTTACTTTGGTACTCCTTGATTTCACTGGCCTGCGGGACTGACCAATAAATTCTGCTGTTTTGACTGTTTCTTACCAGCTCTCATATTGAACTACAAATAGTGCCGTATGCGTGCCCCTTTCGCACCTATCTGACCAGTCATCTGGGGAACAATCAGCTTACTGGGATAATTCCTGGTGGAATTGGAGAACTCACTCACTTGACCTCGCTGTAAGCTGCTTGACATGTCTGAGGATCCTCATTTTGTTCTACTTGAGCGCAGTTGTATAGATAGCACGCGCTGCTTTGATTACGGGGGTGTTGGCGATGCTCTTGGATTGCTGCGTGTTGGAGCTAGAAGACACCTTTTTCATCTCCCCCCTCCCATTCACCTTTTCTGTGTGCACCCTCCGCATGCTTCTCCCTGCCTTTCTTGTACTCACCCCAGCATCCTCCCAGCCGCAATCCTCCCAAAAGACAAGTCTCCACCTTTCCACATTTTCTTCATCTCCCACCTCCCACTCACATCTTGTTGACCACCTTCCTCTTACCGTGTCTGCTATTCACTCAGCTCTTCTTCCTTCTAACTGTTCAAGTCACAACCCGCCCCTTGCTCATTCAAAAGCCGACAAAGCAGTATTCATGCCTGTTTGGTTGGCATTGGAAATGCTCTTTTAGGAAGAGAAGGGTGGTTCAGCTGTTTGGCGAGCATCACCTCGTTCTCTGCTCTGAGCTGCCTGCAAGGAGTTCACGTGATCATGTGTCATGGCGACCACGCTTGCCCATTGGTGTTGTGTCTCTACGGCTCTCCTCGCCCCAATTCCAAAGCATGCTCGGATGATTTCTGACCAGTTGAATGGCACCTGCACCTATGTGTCAGGCATGCCCTCTGCAGTATATCCACCTCTCTCGGTTCTGACTTTCCTAGCTTGTGGACTATCCACTGAGCCCTCATATTTCACCGCTTCTGCTGATGAATGCAATCTTGCCGAGCCTTTTTCAGCTGGAATCAGACGTCTCGCTGCATTGTGAGGTGTTTGGTGTAAGCTGCTGCCGAGGACCCAAATTTGGGATGAATCTTGCTTGCGCTGTTCTATGAGAAGGCGCGCGATCCCTTTGGTTGGGCGTGCTGCTGTCCCGCCTGCCATGCTCACTCACTCTATTCTCATCTCACTTCTTCCAACCAACCCACGCCACACAGGAACTTTGCTCCAAGTCCACTGTGCGCCAAGCAATGCTTCCCACCATGCTCGCCCCACCGCCCGCTTGGGTGGCTTGGATCGCTGCTGCCATGCCCACTTTTCTCATCTTACGCTTCGAACCCTTGTCACACAGGGAACTCACGTACAACAATTTGTCTGGCTCCATTCCCGACGGCATCAGCTTGCTGGCTCTGCTCTCCACGCTGTAGGGAGTTTCGTAGAATCGTATTCTAAGGTTGCATCGTGCTTACCCACCTCGCCTTTTGATTTTGACACTCTTCCCCCATTCCCCCTTGCTTAGTCGCGGGTGCTTCCTCGTTCCAGCTCTGAAGCATGCTTTGATGAGCTCTGCGCAGCAGCATGGCACCTAAAACTTGTAGCACCTGTGCACTCTAATCTGCATGCTCCCACCTTCCCCCCCTCTCCGATGTGCTTCCGTTTTTACTTTGGTACTCCTTGATTTCACTGGCCTGCGGGACTGACCAATAAATTCTGCTGTTTTGACTGTTTCTTACCAGCTCTCATATTGAACTACAAATAGTGCCGTATGCGTGCCCCTTTCGCACCTATCTGACCAGTCATCTGGGGAACAATCAGCTTACTGGGATAATTCCTGGTGGAATTGGAGAACTCACTCACTTGACCTCGCTGTAAGCTGCTTGACATGTCTGAGGATCCTCATTTTGTTCTACTTGAGCGCAGTTGTATAGATAGCACGCGCTGCTTTGATTAGGGGGGTGTTGGCGATGCTCTTGGATTGCTGCGTGTTGGAGCTAGAAGACACCTTTTTCATCTCCCCCCTCCCATTCACCTTTTCTGTGTGCACCCTCCGCATGCTTCTCCCTGCCTTTCTTGTACTCACCCCAGCATCCTCCCAGCCGCAATCCTCCCAAAAGACAAGTCTCCACCTTTCCACATTTTCTTCATCTCCCACCTCCCACTCACATCTTGTTGACCACCTTCCTCTTACCGTGTCTGCTATTCACTCAGCTCTTCTTCCTTCTAACTGTTCAAGTCACAACCCGCCCCTTGCTCATTCAAAAGCCGACAAAGCAGTATTCATGCCCACTTAGGGATCCGTATGAAATTGGAAACAACCCTGAAGTAGTATTTCTGTAAGCCGTGTGAAGTGTGCTGGTGCCGAGGACCCAATATAGCACCGAGCGGCTTCTGTTTGGTTGGCGTTGGAAATGCTCTTTTAGGAAGAGAAGGGTGGTTCAGCTGTTTGGCGAGCATCACCTCGTTCTCTGCTCTGAGCTGCCTGCAAGGAGTTCACGTGATCGTGTGTCATGGCGACCACGCTTGCCCATTGGTGTTGTGTCTCTACGGCTCTCCTCGCCCCAGTTCCTAAGCATGCTCGGATGATTTCTGACCAGTTGAACGGCACCTGCACCTATGTGTCAGGCATGCCCTCTGCAGTATATCCACCTCTCTCGGTTCTGACTTTCCTAGCTTGTGGACTATCCACTGAGCCCTCATATTTCACCGCTTCTGCTGATGAATGCAATTTCGCCGAACCCTTTTCAGCTGGAATCAGACGTCTCGCTGTATTGTGACCGCCTTAAGGCGTTTGGTGTAAGCTGCTGCCGAGGATCCAAATTTGGGATGAATCTTGCTTGCGCTGTTCTATGAGAAGGCGCGCGATGCCTTTGGTTGGGCGTGCTGCTGTCCCGCCTGCCATGCTCACTCTATTCTCGTCTCACTTCTTCCAACCCACGCCACACAGGAACCTCGCGTCCAACTCTTTGAAAGGCTCCGTTCCCGACGGCATCACCTTGCTTGCTCAGCTCTCCCATCTGTACAAAGCCCACTAGAAATATCGTTGCATCGCACTTTCCCACAGCATCCTACTTGCTTCTGGCACCATTTTCCAATCCATGCTCGTTGGGTTTCTAGGGATCCGCTTACCCCTGTTTCAAGGCATGCTGGGAGATCTGATCAGCTGAATGGTCCACCTTGAAGCTGCCATGTTTTCTTCGTGCTGGCACCTCTCAACGAAGTGCCACTTAATGTTTTTTATTGACCTATTGAACTAAGCTGTCAGCTGTACTTCGTTGTTCTTGAAGTGTTCGAAACAATGCGCACCCCGCCTGTCAGAAGGCTAAGAGAGATGTAATATAGGCCACTTTCCACCCGCTTTGATCAGGTGTCTGAGTGAGAATCATATTACGGGGTCTTTTCCAGCTTGATTTGGGAACCTCGCATCATTGGAGTACCTGTAAGCCATGTGAGATAGGATAAAGCTGAAGGACATGATTGGCTTTATGAGAGTGGCCTTCTAGGACGAGAAGGGTGGTTCAGCTGTTTGGCGAGTATCACCTCGTTCTCTGCTATGAGGTGCCATCTGCAAGGAGTTCACGTGATCATGTGCCATTTCATCTATTATTGCCCATTGGTGGTATTCTCTAGTCCTCTCCTCGCCCCCATTTCCGAGCATGCTTTGTTGGGCGTTGAGCAGTTGCATGTCTCTTTTCCACCTATGTGTCAGCCATCCCTTCTGCAATACATCTGATCTCATACAATCTGTCAGTTCTGACTTCCCTTGCTTGTTGGACTATCCAATGTAATCTTCTTATACTTCATCCCTTTTGCTGTTGAAATCAAACTTACTGGGCCTATTCCAGCTGGATTTAGACGCATTACTGTGTTGATATCATTGAAAGGTGTTGGTGTAGCTGTTTGGTGTTTGGTGCATAAGAGTGAGCTGCCTTTGGTTGGGTGTTTCCTGTGTCCTTTGCATTGCTGTGTGGAGCCAGAACACACCTTGTTCATCTCCCACCTCCCGTTTGCCTTCCCTTCCCTGTATGCACCCATCCGCATGCCCCTCCCCCTTTTTCCTTGTCCACCACATCATCCTCCCAGCTACCATCCCCTTCCCTGTCCCAACTTTCTCTTCCTCATGCCATCCACTAAATCTGCTTTCGTTTGCTTTTAGTCCGACGCAGAACGTTCTCCATCAATGCCCTCCACCATGCTCGTCTTGTCACCCCTTGCATCACGTCTTCCAATCCACACCACTCAGGGATCTCTCGTCCAACACGATGACTGGCTCCATTCCCAACAGCATAAGCTGGATCACTGGGCTAAAGATATTGTAAGAACTCCATGAATAATGTCGTTTCACACATTGCACACATAGACACTGGGTTCATCGACTCAACTGATGGCCCACGCTCGCTGCCAGTGTTTCTATTATGCTTCAAACCCTCCAAATCCCTACCCGCCAGATCCGCGACCCGCCTAGTTGACGAGCCAGCAAGCCGGGCCCAACTCGCGGCTTGTCGAGTTGGCCACGGGCCGTCGCAATAAATCCTGGGCTCAGCTCGCCATTGGGATGAGTCGAGCTGGAAGAGCCAAGCACGGCTAGGCATGAGCAGGAGGCGAGTCGAGCCTCGACTCGTCCGAGTCGGATCCGAGTCGAGCCAATTCCGGGTCGAGTCGGACCCGAGTCGGACCGAGTCGGACCCCCCAGGATTCTGACTCGAGACTCGAGTTTTGGGAGGCGAGTCGGACCTGACTCGCCCGAGTCAGGCCCTGACTCGGCCCGAGTCGAGTTTGACTCGACTCGGTTTAGTTAATAGGGAATTTCCTCGATATACGCTCGGCTGGGCAGGGCAAAAAAGGTACAGGCCTGGCGTGAGGTGAGTGGAGGAGGTGCCGTAGTTGCTGCTCTAGAGTTGCACAGCGTGAAATTAGGGCTCGGGAATGTCATAAGAGGGATAGCGTGTGTTCCCTCTCTTAGGTAGACGAGAGAGTGGGGGGAGGTTGGGTTTTCTAGTTGAAATAAGGTTGATTGCGGTTTTGAGGTGTGGGAATGGGGTTGGAAGGTGAAATGTCGCCAAGTCGTGACATTTTTGCCAACCAAATTCCCCCACTTCAACCGCACTGAAACCCTCTGCGACTACGAAATCCATTCCCCCCCCTCTAATGTTCTTGCTAACATCGATTTCCAACCAAATTCCCCCAATTCAACCGCACTGAACCTGTCTGCAACTACAACTTCTAACCCCCCCCTCCTCTCTTGCATGCTCTACCCTAATTCCTCGCCATCCCTCTCTCCCGTCAATTCTGCTAACCTATTTTAGCGTGCAACTAGAGCGGCCGCCATATCGCCTCTCAACCTACCACTCGCTAAGTCTTGAACCTTATATTTTCGTTTTGCCCTGAACATTTTTGCCTGCCTTCCCGAGCGTTTATCGAGCGTTTGCCAGGCCAGAAATCGATTGTTTAGAGTTCAACGCTGGCGTTTAAAACGTCAGACGCGTTTCTGGGCGTAGCTCAAAATTTCCCAGTCAAATGACTTAGCGAAACCTCTCGAGTGAATTTCGACTCGGTCGAGTCAAATTATGACTCGACTCGGGTGCGACTCGGTTCAAATTCCCAGACCGAGTCGAGCAAAACTCGAAACTCGGTCGACTCGACCCGACTCGACTTTGGCCGAGTCAGATGAGTCAAAAAGGAAACTCGACTCGCCCTTTAGGGCGAGTCGAGTCACCGAGTCGAGTCAAAACTCGACTCGGTTGCTCATGCCTAAGCACGGCTCGGCCCTTTGCTCAGTCTTAGTTGAGCGTGCCCACATTCCAATGGGGTTAAATTGTGGCCCTTCCCTTGGATCTATTTCCACCATGCCCGAACGCCGGGGACCGGTTTTGAATTCGTTGGGAAATTCGTTCCGCCCGGGCAGGAAAAAAATGCCCGGGCAGGCCCAAAAAAAAGTTCCCAAAAAAAACTTTCAGGGCAACTCTTTTTAAGCAAGAAAGTTTTAGCACAAAATAAATATTGCTTCTCAAGGTTTATGGCCATAGCATGTTCTAGAGTTTGGGGGGGATCCTTCGCAACAACAGCCCTGCAGCAACATACAGCAACATCATACTTGTGAGGTAAGCTAATGTCTCTGTGGTAATCTACTAGATCTACTACCTAGGATGCGGAGTGATTAGCTAGATCTACTCTACGTCTGGTAGAGTAGCGTGTGAGATGCGTGATATGGTTGTGTAAGTTGTGTTGGGTGGTGGATGGGTTGGGTTATCTAGATGCGGTGGGGTTTGATGCGGTTGGGAGAGTGGGAGGGGTTGGGAGCATGTTTGGAGGTTCAAAAGTTAGAATCGCAAATTGGCGAGGCCACAGATGGCTTCGCCAAGTCGTTGCGAATCGAGTGGGGAAATTCACATTTTTTTCCGGGCTGCCCGGAAAATTCCCCCCCAGCGTTTCGCGAATTTCAGGTAAATTCGCAAACGCGAATTTACTCTTACGAATTTACGCAAAACGCTGGGGGACCCCAACGAATTTGCCCACTTAGCCTTGGATGTGTATGACAGTCTTCAGGCTGCGCACCTCTTTTTCATTGTGGCAGGCGAGTCAATGACACAGGCCTCAATGGAGCGCTTCCAAATTTCCTTGGACGTCTCACTTCCCTCGATTCACTGTACGTGAAGAACCAACCACCCACAGTATGAACTCATATGTAATGGTCCACGCATGGGATGGGAGTGAACTATGCATAATGCATGGTATACTACAGTACGGAGAAAGAATCACGAGGAGTTTTGCAACATCAAACGTAACTGTATTGGCCTATGTGGCTATTACCCTTGCATCCCTCATTCCCTTCTCCCTTTCCACCGCAGCAACATCAGCGGCACAAACCTCACGTGCCCACCTGACTACACTGACTGTGGTCTAAAACAGTGGAACAAGACAGCCTTCTGCCAGACGTGCCCTTCCTTCTGCAGCACTTGCGGCAAACCAGCACCAGGCAAGCAGAGAAGACGAAGATGCACCAGAGCAATTCAGTGTTGGTGAAAAATCTTCATGTGCCAAGCCATGACACAAGCTGTGGATGCCGTGCCAAGGACGTTTTGTTGTAGCTCTTTCTTTAGACAACCAAGAGAGTGCGTGAAACCATGGATCTGCAGACTGCGGCATTGAGATAAGTCATGTCGAGCACTAAAAATTTGGTTCACCACCCCACCCCACATGATCTTTCCCTATGCAAGTTTGAATCTTATCAGTACTGCTCTTCATGTCTGGTTTGTAACTCTGCTCTGCTGAACCTTCTTCAAAATTGTGGTGGGAATAAACTGGTTCCACTGCCCATTGCATTGTACTATGCCCGTGCTAAATCAGCCACAAACATCAGCAGCAGCCCCAGCAGCAGCCCCGAGTCTTCTTCGTCAGCAGCACCATCCGGGGGTGGAGGTGTATCGGTGGGAGCCATCATTGGTATCGCTGCCGCTGCTGTGGTCATTCTCCTGCTTCTGGTTGCCGCACTGCTCTACTTCAGGCACAGGATGCAGCAGAAGAGGAAAGGTAAGGAAACGAAGGAGCCGCAAAGAGTTCTTTGTCTTGATTTAACAACTATATTTGCGGTTTCATGCAGTTATTTTCAGAATAGCATCAAGCGAGGGGCAAGCTTCTCGCTGCATGTGCCTCCCTTTAAACTTCACCATGGACAGGCCTGGGTACCAACCTGGCTGCTAAGCACTGCACCGAGTTCTCTCTGGCTGAGGTCCTCAAGGCCACCAATGACTGGTCGAAGGACAACCAGCTAGGCTCGGGTGCCTTTGGTGATGTCTACAAGGGCGTGTCTCCCCGCGATGGCACCACAGTGTGGGCTGTGAAGCGAGCCAAGCTGATCGACGTGGACTTTCAGCGGGAGGTGAGAGCGTTGCGTATAAGGGGGATGGCTGGACTGCAGTAAAGTAGTAAAGCAGAAATATTAGGAGAAACAAGAGAACACCTAAATATCCCATGGAGGTATACTGGTTGAACCAAGCTTGCAAAAAAAAAAAAAAAAAAAAGTCAAGTTCGAGGACATCTTGGTCCTCTATTTTGTCCATTTCTATTGGTCCTTGTTCTTTGCATCCTAAAACAGTCTTCATTTTCTCAGTTCACTATATTTCTCCTCTAGTTTTTGCTGACCTCCTCTTCTTCCAGATCCTGCAAATGGCCGACAAGAACCATCCCAACCTTGTGCGGCTGCTGGGGTTTGCGGTTGGAGGGGACCTAAGGGCGAAAATCGAGCAGATCTTGATCTACGAGTTCGTGCCCAACGGTGACCTGCACAAGTGGATCGATCCCGGTAAGCAGGAAATATCATTGCGTTGCATCACTGGGGTGTAGCAACCTTGGAGCACAAGAGACGTCGCAGTTTTTTGGTGAAGTGGCGGTGTGTGTGCCTCGTAGTGCTACTAATATGTAAGCATATGTGAGAATACTGTGAGCCTGGGTCCTATGCAATTCCAAAGCAAGAGTGTGTGAACAGGATCAATCAGGCGCATCACCAACTGTGGAAATGGTTGTCAGTATGGAACCAATGAGTCAGTATATTGAGGCGATTTGTTGGCTGACTCCAAAATAACTTCTAAAGTGGCTGGACGTGCCACGTATGTTATGCCATTTACCCGTATTGATCCCTGAGAAAAGGTTTAACATAGGGTCCACTAACACATAATAATGGGTCCGCCTGCTTGTTGCCTATCCATATCTCTGGGAAAAAATATATCCATCCTTTCTCTGGAGTATAGCTGGTGGAAATGCAGGTTCTCCTCTGCACCTGCTGTGAGCACAGAACATCTAGGCTCATGAGCATGCAGTGTGCGGTTGATTTGTCAGCCCAGTGTGATTTTTCTGCAAACCGCATGTTTTGTGGATTTCAGCACACTTCAATTGCGGTGGACAGAAGTCGATGTCGCTATCTCGCTATGTTGCCACGTTGCATCACCTCCTATGTCACTCATATACTTCCATGATGTCATAAAAATTGCTGCCTGCCTTCCTGCAGAAGCATCCAACCCTCTCAACTTTAAGCAGCGGCTGGACATTCTGATCGGCATTGCACGTGGCTTTGAGTACCTCCACAGCTTCGACATTGTGCACCGCGACATCAAGCCAGCCAACATCCTCATCACTTCTGACATGCAGGCAAGCTTGTTTGTATCGTAACAGCATCGGATTGTGTCAAGAAACGTACAACAAAAGCCTTGAGTTACACGATCGAACAGGGGGGACATGGAATTGCTGGCCCAAGTATTGTACCTGGATGGTTTGTCAAGGGCTAGTCACACTTTGGAATCTAATTATGAGTCGATTTCTTCAATCAATTTTACCTCTTCTCCGTCACCTTCCCCTTGTTGCTATGAACCTACCACTCTCCAGGCCAAGATTGCAGACTTTGGGCTTGTGAGGGGGGGAGAGGGCACCACAGTGGGCACTACTCGGATCATGGGAACACCGGGCTATGTGGATCCAGTTTACTCCAGGACGTCCAAGGCCACTCCTGCCAGCGACGTCTACAGGTGAACTAAGTCTCGCATAAAGTTCGAAATCGTTCTAGAATCAATCAGCCACTACATTTGCATTGGCTTGTGGAGGCAGTGTTTGTAACTCACACGCAAGTCACAAGCATGGATTCATCTAAGTTCCTTCGTCTTATGAATTGCATCTTGCTTCTCTCACCATCTCGTGCCTTTTGCAGCTTCGGTGTGCTCATGCTTGTGGTACTCACCGGACAGGCTCCACTCACTGAGTCTGCTACTGGAGAAATCAGACACATCACCCCATGGGTGGGTACCGTGGCCAGCTTAACATGAATATATTTCTGCAATAGAAGTGACAGAAACAGGTTGAACACTGCCTTGAACTCATCACCCCTCGCTTGCTATTTCCTCCACCCTCCTCTACTCTCTCAGGCATCCGATTGTGTGTCCTCGGGTGACATGGGGAGCCTCAAGGACCCCAAGATGGACGCCCCTGGGCATGCTGTGCTGCGCGTGGCTGAGCTGGCGATCAGCTGCACTGTGGAGCGCACTGCAAGCCGCCCAACCATGGCTCACGTTGCCAACGAGCTGCAGGCCATCCGGGAGGAGGTGGCGGGGAAGGACGAGAGGAGCGCTGCAGTCAAGGTGGATGCGCAGGTGCAAAAACTGAACTGTATGGATGCCCGGATGCAGGATGCTTTCGCAAACTTGGATAGTCTTGGTGTAGAATTTGGATGGTTTGGGGCCAAAAACCCAGTGTAGGGGCGTTTTCCTGGGCCTCCAGCGAGACTCGCCTCGAGTCAGCAGCGCGCAGAACAGCGCACTGCACTGCCATGGGTCAGTCGCATGTTAGGTACGAGCCAAGTTTGGCTGGCCATTTGTTTGGCAAGCTGTTTTTCTGGGTGATGTGCTGTCTGTTTCGTAATGGCTTCCGCTCCATTATCCAGATTAGACATGGGCAGCATGCCGAGCCTGGCTCGACTCGGCTCGACTCGAACTCGAGCCAGGCAAAAATCGAGCCGAGTTGGCTCGGCTCGACCCGAGCCGGCTGCCCCAAAATGGTTGGCTCGACTCGGGGGTTCAGGGTCGAGCCAAGGGTCGGCTCGACTTTGGGTCGGCTCGGCTCGACTCGCCAAAAGGGTTTCTTCTGCAGGTTTTGGAAAGGCTGCTAGGTCGCTGTAAAGGTTCTGCATGTAAAGGTCCCTAACCCCTTACATCCTTCCAACAACACCAAAAGGTAGTCAAAAAAATCTAAAGTAGCAGTGTTGGTGGAGAGAGGGCAGGCTAGGGTGGCGAAATAGCTCAGATGTACGCTTAGGCTCGATGGCGAAAACCTAGAATGGATTGTCAACTTCCGGAGTGGTCGAATTTTGACCCCTCACGGGCGAGCTGCGCGCTTCGAGAGTCGAGCCAAAGTCGAGCCGGCTCGACTTCTGCTCGCCCTGAAATTTGCGACGAGTTGAGCCGAGCCGCGCCGCTCGACCGGCTCGACCCGGCTCGACTCGGGGCGAGCCGGCCAAAAAATAAACCTGGCTCGACTCGCCAAAAAGGTGAGTCGAGTCGAGCCGAGTCTAGCCAGGCTCGGCATGCTGCCCATGTCTAATCCAGAAGTAGCCTTGTAGTTGGATCAACACCATTGTTTCATGTACAAGTAGAACCCGGAATGATTTTATCAGTCTAATATACGGTACTCTGCCTTTGAGGTGGATGCGCAGGTCCAGAAGATGAAGGATGATTTTGGAGATGTGGAAAGTTTTGAGGCGCAAATCCAGATGATTGGGGAGACCTTTTCCAATGAAAATGTTGTCTAAATTTGTAATGGCTGTGGTGTTTTGAAGGTGGATGCTCAGATGCTGGAGTTGCAGGATGATTTCGCAGGTGTGGCAGGTCTTGACGCAGAACTCGAGTCAATTGAAACCATGTGTAGGGGCGTGTTCCTTGGCTGCCACTCATAACTACTAGTCAGGCTGCACGCGGTACGGGCAATGCATTATGCCACTCAGCTGTGTGCTTTTGTCTTGCGGTTTGGTTGTAGAGTTCAAAATGGATTTAACTTCATTGTGTAGTACCCGGGATGTTGAAGTAGATACCCTAACCGTAATCCCCTGGCTATTGGACCCTATGGTCTTAGAATTGCAGGAAAAACATGTCAAGGTGGACATTACATGCAGGGAAATAACTAGGACCCATGCTCACATATTTTACAGCCTACATAGGGGGTTATATTTGTACCGCGGAAATAGAACCCTTTTATGGTCATCTTTCCGTGCCACCAGAATGACACGTGTCAAATTTCCAGCTGCGACGGCTGCAAATTTTCGTGTGTAGGCGTGGCGCGATACGGGGAACCTGCCATCCTGACTCCCCGCTTAGACCATTCCTGCTGCGAGCACCAACCTCACACTAAAAACATAGGCAGCAGTTTTCATATTGTGAAAGCTAGCTTAGGTCCTCTTGAAAGGCAGCGTGCTTCATTTCAGGCAGCGTGCTTCATTTCAGGCAGCGTGCTTCATTTCATATGGGGGACATACCGTAATCCCCTGGATATAACACCCCGGGTATAGTATAAAATTCATGCGAAATTAGGGGGGTGGGTGCTCCATTTTGCGTTTAGGCTATAGCACCCTGGTGTTATATTTGAGGACAGAATTTTTAAGATGTGCATTAGATTCAGTGCGTCATGGCGATTTCAGCCATTCAAATTCCGGCTGAAAAGGCGTACGTTTTCTCGAGGTCCGGAATAGCCCCGGATTGCCCACTTGCTCACGAATTTCAGGTTTGTGTCAGATTAGTGAAGCGAGATTGGGAGGTTGGCGACACTCGCAATGGACTGGACGAAAATTGCGACGCTCATCAGCCAATCAGCACAGGTCTGTCGCACAATTGAAACAAAAATTGTCGGCCCACTGCGCTTTTCCAGGTGAAGATTGTCAACTTATACATATTATCTATGTAGAAGTTATAGGCTAGACTGAGGTATGCTTCTAGTGAGTACAACCAACTAGTATTTGTTCTAGGTTTCCACCTCTAGTAATCATTCGTTTCTACGTTAACATGGTATCACGCTTAGGTTAGGATCCCCCCGCCTACCGCTTCCGCCCGTCGCGCCTCCTAGGCCCCGTCGCGCCCCCTAGGCCCCGTCGCGCCCCCCCTGGGCCCTGTCGCGCTCGTTAGGCCCCGTCGCGCCCCCCCTGGGCCCCGTCGTGCCCGCTGGGCCCCGTCGCGCCTCCTAGGCCCCGTCGCGCTCCCCCTGGGCCCCGTCGCGCCCACTGGGTCCCGTCGCGACCCCTAGGCCCTAACGCGCCCCCGCTGGGCCCCGTTGCGCCTCCTAGGCCCCGTCGCGCCCCCCATGGGCCCCGTCGAGCCCGCTGAGCCCCGTCGTGCCTCCTAGGCATCGTCGCGCCTCCTAAGCCCCGTCGCGTCCCCCCCCTCTGGGCCCCGTCGCGCCCGTTCGGCCCCGTCGCGCCCCTCCTAGGCCCCGTCGCGCCCGCTGGGCCCCTTCGCGCTTCCTAGGCCCCGTCGCGCCTGCTAGGCCCCGTCGCGCCCCCCCTGGGCCCCGTCGCGCCCGTTAGGCCCCGTCGCGGCCCCCTGGGCACCGTCGTGCCCGCTGGTCCCCGTCGCGCCTCCTCGGCCCCGTCGCGCCCCCCCTGGGCCCCGTCGTGCCCGCTGGGCCCCGTCGCGCCCCTTAGGCCCCGTCGCGCCCGCTGGCCCCTGTCGCGCCTGCTGTTAGCGCTCGCCCGCCTGGCCTCCTCCTAGTGCCGCTCGGCCTCCTCCTAGTGCCGCCCGGCCTCCTCCTAGTGCCGCCCGGCCTCCTCCTAGTGCCGCCCGGCCCCTTCCTAGCGCCGCCCGGCCTCTCCTCAGCGCTGCCCGGCCCCTCCTCGTGCCCGACCGGCCCCAGCAGCACCAGCCTGGCCCCTCCCAGCACCAGCCCGGCCCTAGAGCACCTGCCCGCCTCCCCTGCTCGGCCTGCCGTGTCCTCTCGGGCCCTGTGTCTTCTGCTTGCCTGCGCTGGGACGCCTAGCTGCTGCCCTACTGGAGAGTGCTGCCGCCGTGTCCCCGCGCCGCTGTGCTCCTGTGCCGCTGAGGAGCTGTGCTGCTGTGCCGCTGTGTCGCTGAGGAGCTGTGCCGCTGACCCTGCACGATGGCTGACTTTGTGCTCCGCCTGGACGCTGAGGGCCACGCGGTTGACTTCGCCGCCTGGCTCTCCGATCTTCGCCGCCAGCTTACAGGTCAGCGCCAGGATGGCCACTCTCTGGTTGTCCATGCTGATGGCTTGCTCCCCCGTCCCCCTGCACCTACTCCCCTCCCTGCTGACCCCTCCTCTGATGACCGTGAGGCTTTCTCTACTGCTGCGCTAGCCTGTGCGGTCTGGGACTCACGCGATGCAGTAGCTCAGGTTGCTATTAGTCACGCCCTCCCTGTGTCTGAGCGCTCGCGTTTTGCTACTGTTGAAACGGCCAAAGCTTATTTAGACGCCGTTATTGCTCGCTATTCCACCCCTGCCTCCGCTTCTGCTGGCCGCTTGCTCTTTCCGATGCTGTTCCCAGACCTGGCTGCCTTCCCTACTGTCGCAGATTTTGCCACTCATTTGCGTGCCCTAGAGACTCGCTATCGCACTGCCAGCACTGCTGCCCAGCTCACTGCGCTCCCCCCTCCTTTCTGCATGACGCTCTATTTTATCGCTATGCGCCTGCCAGACCGCCTCGCTAGTGCTCGCGACCACTTTCTTAGCCAGCACCCGGGTGACCTCACCCTGACCGCCTTTGTCGACACCCTCACTGAGATCGAGACTCGCCAGCGCACTATCGCTCAGTCGAGCGGTGCGCCGGCAGTCTCTATCTTTCACGGTTGTGCCCCATCCCCGTGCACGTTCACTGACGTTTCGGCTGCGGTCGCCACGGCGACCCCTCTTACCGAGACGGCTGCTGCTGTCCACCCGCAGCAGCGCTCGCGTCGCGGTGGCCGTGGCCGCCAGGGAGGTAGGGGTGGTGACGCAGGTGGTAGTGGTCGTGGTGGTGGTGACGGTAGTCCGCCTGAGGGGACTACCACCGGTGGGCAGGAGCAGCAGTCCCAGCAGCAGCAGGACCAGCCCCAGCCGCAGGCGCCGTCCCAGCAGCACCCGCCGCAGCCGTGGGCTCGTCTCCCGCCTGGTTGGCCCGGCACCTCCGGAGGCGGTGGCCGTGGTGGCGGCCCGCACAGCTTGGCGTCTACCAGCGGCTCCAGTGCTGTGACCTGCCAGTACCAGCTTCAGACCGGGCCTCTCCGCGGCACTCTGTGCCGCCGCCCGCACCCGACCGCCCACTGTTTCCGCCGCCTCGACGATCTTTTTCGTCGTCGCTTTGGCCCGGCCCCGGACCTCCCTGACTGGCACAGCCTGCTCCGCCAGGGCGTGCCGATCTTTGAGTTAGACATGGATCAGATAGGTGCTGCTTTGCATGCTTTGTATGCTGACGCTTCTAGTGTTGATGGATCTTACTACCATGTGTACTCTAGTTTAGGTGTTTCACCCTTGTGTAGCTTAGCTTCCCCTGCTGCGACAGGCGTAGGACTGCCTAGGTTGCCTAGTCTAGTCGCTGCACCGGCTCCGTCCGCGGCCTCCGCCACTGCGTCGCTGTCCTTCACTCTCGACTCTGGTGCTTCTGCCTGCTTCTTCCGCGACCGTTCCACGCTCACGCCGCTTGCTGCACCTGCTGTTGTCTCTCTCGCTGACCCCTCTGCGGGTCCGGTCGTCGCGCGCAGTTCTACGTCCCTTCCCTGTCCGGCAGTTCCCTCGGGCTCCCTTACTGGCCTCCACGTTCCCTCGTTCTCCAGGAACCTGGTTGGTGTCGGCTGTCTCCAGGACCTCGGCGTCACCACCACGTTCCCCGGGCACGAGCGGTTCGCTGTCTGTTCTGAGGCTGTCTCAGGTTCCCCCCTTGCGACGTTCCCCCGGGACCCGGTGTCCGGTCTGTTTACCCTACACACCGCTTCCCCCCCGGTTGGTGCGTCCTCCCAGGTCGCTGCAGCTTGCTCGTGTCGGTCCCTCACTCACCCCTCCCTTCTCTGGCACCACCGCTTAGGTCACCCTGCTCTCCCGCGTCTGCGTCACATGTCCCAGCACGGTCTTGTCTTAGGTCTCCCCGCGTCGCTCCCTGCCCTTCCTCCCTCGACTGCGCCACCGTGCACGCCTTGCGTCGAGGGTCGGCTCCGCCGTGCTCCTCACTCCTCCTCGCTGCGTCCTGCTACTGCCCCCCTTCAGACCCTGCACTTGGACGTTTGGGGCCCTGCCCCCGTCCCCGGACCGCGCGGTGAGCGCTACTTCCTTGTGCTCGTTGACGACTACACGCGCTACACCACGGTGTTTCCCCTGGAGCGGAAGGCCGACGTGCCCGACGTTCTTCTCCCGTGGGTTGTAGCTGCGCGTCTCCACCGCGGTCTCCCCGTGTTGTGTCTCCACTCCGACCGTGGCGGCGAGTTCGCCTCTGGTCGGCTTGGACAGTTCTGTCGTGCGGAGGGCATCACCCAGTCGTACACGTTGCCGGACTCGCCACAGCAGAATGGGGTTGCTGAGCGCCGCATCGGCTTGGTCATGGAGGTCGCCCGTACCTCCATGATCCATGCCGATGCCCCCCATTTTCTGTGGCCGTTCGCTGTTCGCTACGCGGCTCACCAGCTTAACCTGTGGCCACGCTCCCAGCGGCCGCAGGTTTCGCCGACCCTCCTTTGGACCGGGTCCCCCGGTGACGCGTCTGCGTTCCACGTCTGGGGCTGCCTTGCTCACGTTCGTGCCTCTGGCACGGACAAGCTCACTGCCCGCACTGTCCCCTGTGTCTTCCTCGGTTTCCCCCTGGACTCGTCTGACTGGCTTTTCTACCACCCGCCGTCTCACCGCTTCCTCCACTCTCGTGACGTCACCTTTGACGAGTCCGTCTCCTTCTACCGCCGCTTCCCTCACCGAGGTCTCCCAGTTGCCCCCCCCCTTTTCCTTGCTCCCTCTCCCCCGGTAGCCCCTGCCCCTCTCCCGCCTCGTCCTGCCCCGTCTGGTGTCTCCCACGTCACTCCCCTCCCGTCGGTTGTCCCCGTTGAGGAGTCTGCTGACTCTGGTGGTACCCCCGGTCCGTCCTTGCCGCGTCCCCCTTCCCCAGTGCCTCCGCCCCCACTGTCGCAGTCGCCGACCCCGCTGCCGCCGCCGTCGCCGTCGCCGCCGCAGCCGTCGCCGCTGTCGCCGCCACTGCCGCCGCTGCTCTCGGCCCCTGGGGGTGCTGGTGTGGAGGAGGGTGTTCGTCCTGCGGCTTCTGGGGGTGCCGCTGGTGTTGGAGGGGGTTCTCGCTCTTGGGGTGTTGGTTCTGGGGGTGCTGCTGTTGAGTGTTCTGCCGACGGTCGTTCTGCCTCTGCTGGTCCGAGAGTTCCGGCCCAGCCGTCGTCGCCGCCACAGCAGCCGTCGCCGCCGGTTTCCGCTCTCCGCCTGCTCGGCCTTCCCTCCCCGGACCGCGCGCCGGTGTCTCCCCCACCGCCTCCTGACCTCCCTGTCTACGGTCCTGTGTTCCCGCCGCCAGACTCGTCTCCGGCCCGTCTTCCTCCTCGTTCCCCTCCTGTGTCTCCTCCGCTGTCCCCTGACCCTACCCCTCCGTCTCACGTTTGGGCTCGCCGTCCCTCCCGTGCTCGTCCCGTCTCTCCTGTCCTGCCCACCCACCCTATGTTGCTCCGTTCCCACTCGTCTCGTCCTCCCTCCTCCCGTCCCCTCCTCCCTCGTCCCTTGCTGTTGCACCTCCTCCGTTCTCTGACTACCTCCGTGCTGCTCGTCCCCTTGTCCCTCGGGTCCTTGCCTCTCTTGTTACCGACCCTGCTGTTCCTGTCTCGCGCCTTGACGCGCTTGTCGCTGCTGTCGCTGACTTCGCTTCTACCCGCCGCCTTGACTACTCTACCGCTCTGGTCTCTGACCCTGCCCGTCCTCTGTCCGTCGGGGGTGCTCCTGCCCTTGGCAGTGACGTCCTAGAGGACAGGCAGTACGAGCTGGCTTTCCTTTCCGAGGCTGCTCCCCATCTCTGCTCCATGCTGTTAGTCCCTGAGGGTGACCCAGACGCCTTCGACATCCCGACCCCTCGCACCTACGCTGAGGCCACCTCGGGACCTTGGGCCTCTCAGTGGATAGCTGCCATGGAGCAGGAGATGGCATCTTGGAGATCCACCGGCACTTACGTCGACGCAGTTCCCCCGCCTGGGGTGAACGTAGTCGATGGTCGGTGGCTCTTCAAGGTGAAGCGCCCCCCTGGAGAGCCGCCTGTCTTCAAGGCGCGCTACGTGGCCAGAGGTTTCAGTCAGCGCGAGGGGGTTGACTTCTTCCAGACCTTCGCCCCGACCCCGAAGATGACCACTCTTCGGGCGCTGCTACACGTAGCAGCACAGCGTGACTACGAGCTTCACTCTCTCGACTTCTCTACTGCCTTTCTTCAGGGCAGCCTACACGAGCAGGTCTACCTGCGCCGACCACAGGGCTTCACTGGTACCTTCCCTCCTGGGACCCAGTGGCTTCTCAGGCGCCCGGTCTACGGCCTGCGTCAGGCTCCCCGCGAGTGGCACGACACGCTACGTGCCACGTTAGCAGACCTGCAGTTCTTTCCGTCCTCTGCTGACCCTTCACTGTTTGTGCGTTCCGGCCAGACTCCGTTCTACATCCTTGTCTACGTAGACGACCTGGTCTTCGCTACTCCTGACAGGGACGCACTGGCCTCTGTGAAGGCTGAGCTGCTGAAGAGACACACCTGCACTGACCTTGGAGAGCTGCGTCGCTATCTTGGCCTGCAGATCTCTAGGGACAGAGCAGCACGCACCATCACTCTGACCCAGTCACACTTGGTGCGTCAGGTCCTTCAGAGGTTCGGTCTTCAGTTCTCCTCCGCACAGCCCACACCTCTACCCGTAGACCATGGGCTCTCTGCTCCCGTTCCTGAGGAGCCAGTAGAGCCCAGTGGCCCCTACGCAGAGCTGGTGGGTTGCCTCATGTACCTGATGACTTGCACTCGCCCAGATCTCGCATACCCTCTCAGCATCCTGGCTCGCTTTGTGGCTACAGGCAGACACCGACCTCAGCACTGGTCTGCCGCTAAGAGGGTTTTGCGTTATCTTGCTAGTACATCAGGCATGGGGTTAGTGCTAGGAGGACGCAGGCCAGTGGTCCTTACTGGGCACACAGACGCTTCTTGGGCAGACGACGCTGAGACGCTCAGGTCGTCGCAGGGCTACTGTTTCAGCCTTGGTTCGGGTGCTATCTCTTGGAGATCCACTCGCTCGTCGTCTCTGGCTCAGTCTAGCTGTGAGGCTGAGATCTACGCTGGTGCCATGGCGGCACAGGAGCTCCGCTGGCTGACCTTCTTGCTCACAGACTTAGGTGAGCGGCCTAGCTCTGCCCCGGTCCTGTACGCTGACAACAGGGCCATGATACTCCTGTGTCAGGAGCCTCGGCTTGAGGGCAGAGCGAAGCATATCCAGCTGCGGTACTTCCTCCTGCGCGAGCTACAGCAGCGCCGCCAGGCCCGCGTAGTTCACTTGGCCTCAGGTGCCAACACAGCTGATATCTTTACTAAGGCGCTTGCGCCTAAAGATCATCAGCGGCACTGTGTACAGCTTGGTCTTGTTCCTATAGCTGCTCCCCTGTTAGGATCCTGATTGTGTACTCTCTATTATATATGCTTGTCAGACTGGCCTTGTGGCCTTACCTCCAGTGGCTGGACTAGTAGTGCCACCCTGGCTTGCTTCAGTTTTGGTTGTATTCTTGCTGACTGGTCTCCAGACCCCTGCCTCAGTGGTTGGACTAGTAGTGCCGCCCTGAGCTGTTTGCTTCTTGTTTAGTTTCACCCCTTGTCTAGCCTAGGGGGTGTGTCAACTTATACATATTATCTATGTAGAAGTTATAGGCTAGACTGAGGTATGCTTCTAGTGAGTACAACCAACTAGTATTTGTTCTAGGTTTCCACCTCTAGTAATCATTCGTTTCTACGTTAACAAAGATTTGTTTCACTTTGTCATTTTCAGTACTAGAGAACCTCGTCAAGTGCCTCGGAAAATTTCAACATTTGCGTCCTGGTCGAAATCAGCATGAAATAGCATAAAAAAACCGCATTTGTTGCAGGTATTGTTAGGGGTAGAAGGGTTCGAATGTAATGGGGGGGGTGCTCTCCTGGAACCCTCGAAAAGAGGGTGTATAATTGCGGATTCTTCAATAGAACACCCTCCCCGGATATAACACCAGGGGGTGCTTAATTTCGGCGGGTGTTATATCCGGGGGATTACGGTACATTGGTTCTCGTCCAATAAACTACTCAACACATAGCTAGGGTGGGTGGGCGGGGAAACTCAAATGAGTTGAACTAGAAATGAAGAACGTGGGTGAGGCCGAGAGGCCTCACGTTCCTCTTTTGAATGCAAAAGAGGGTTAGGTGCGCTTCGCCGCTGCCTTTGTTGCGTTGGCCCTTGCTACACTAGCACAATACACATTTCTAGAAAGCGCTACACGCTTTCAAAAAATTACATATTGTGAAAGCTAGCTTAGGTCCTCTTGAAAGGCAGCGTGCTTCATTTCATATGGGTCTTCTGAGGCATGTGGAGGACGGGTCGGCGTTGCCGCTCGATGGACAGCTGGTGGTTGTTGGGCGATGGGGCTGCGGATGGATCTTGAAGCTGCGTGGAGGCTGCAAGAAGGTGGTCTTGCGCGATAGTGACGTATAGCTCCTTCGCACTGTCGCTGCGCCATCGGCCTAGACGCTTGAAAAGCCTGTCAGGTATCCCTAGGCTGGCCGCTGCGGTCGCGGCGCCCTTGCGGAAAGAGTGGGTGCCGAGATTGGTGGGGTCGAGGCTTGCTGCGGCGAAGGCTTCCAGACACCAATTCCGAATGGTTGTGTATGAAGGTGCGGCGTCCCGTGGGGTGGCCTTGCCTCTGGTCGCGAAGACGCGAATCAGAGGCCCGTGTGGGGTGGCGCTGTGGCCTGCAAGGTGAATGAAGCGCCGCGTGCAGCTGACGGGGCAATAGGGTGTGGTTGTGGCGGCAATGGGGACCCAGGTGCCTTTGCCTTCCTAATCCGTCTTGGAGTGTGGGATCAGGACCCACATTGCCTTGTCCTCGAACTGTATGTCATTCCACTGGATGCTGACGAGGTCTGAGTAGCGTAGAAATGCTGCGAACATGAGCAGCGGGATGAGACCCTTCTGGTATGTAGCCGGGTTAGTTGATTCGAGGAAGGGACGGGCCATAGTATGGACTTGGTGGAGTGACAAGGGTTCCTTATTCCTTGTGGGGCGTGCCCCATGGCGCTTGGCAAATTCGCATACTTGTACCGTGAAAGGGCCGTTCGTGGGGGAGGGTTCGCCAGTCATCCGGTGTGCGAAAGAGATGGCAGAGCATGTGAGGGATATGGCAGAGGCGGTTGCTTGGTGGTTGAGCGCGTGAACAAGATAGAGAGCCAGGGTCGTGTCCGTGGCTGGCAGATAGCCGAGCTTGAATTTCGCGCAGAATGAGCGAAATTTCTGCCAGTACGGGTCATAGGTCTTGATCGTGGAGGGCGCCCGGACGTGGGTGGTTATGCGCAGTAATTGTGTCTTTAACTTCGACAGCATGCCTGAAAATATACACCATGCATGGAGGAGTTATATCTTGTAGGTTACATGCAAGGCAATCATCTGGCTATGAGGCAGGCCTTTGCCGGCGAAAGCGAGCGAGTGTGTGCCAGGGCGGAGACATTGGGTGCCGTGGGTGAGTGGGATATGGGCTACTATCTCCGGCGCCCACACACGGGGTGCTAGCTGGAGGAGTGGCCACCATGATGCGCCGGGCCATTCGGGGATGACCAATGTTAGCTCAGCGTGTGTGCGTTGGGCGTGTCGCAGGGTGGCTGGAATGAGGTGGGGCGGGGGAAATGCGAAGCCGTACTCGTGCTGCCAATTGAGTGAGAAGGCGTCAATCGCTGTTGCCTTAGGATGGGGGATCTTGGAACAGAAACGCTGCAGCTGGGCGTTGCGTACGTTGGCAAAAAGATCGATGGAGTGAGGTCCAAGTCGACGATCCAAGAGCCGGAACCAAGGGGTTTGAAGAGAGTAGTTGTCGTAGTCTTGGACTTTCGAGAGCTCATCCGCGTGGGCATTCAATTCTCTCGGAATCCATTCGACAGCGAGTCGTGTCTGGTTTTCCAAGCACAGTCTAATGATCGCTTGACATAGCAGCGTGAGTGAGGGGTGGCGTGAGCCGCCCTTACGAAGGATGAACACCACCCCTTGGTTGTCGACGCGAACGAGCACGTGACGCTTGACGAGGTGGGTGGTGAATGTCCGGAGTGCCCAAAGGACGCCTTCGAGCTCCCTTCTAGTGCTGGAGGTGGGCATGAGCTCTTTTGGCATGCGATCGCTGGCCTCGATGTGCGTGCCAGGCAGTTGAGTGAGGGTGGCACCCCAGCTGTGGGCACTTGCGTCAACGTGGATGACAGCGTCGTATTGGTGACTAAGATGGAATGGGGCGCTGTTGAATTGGTCGAAGTGCGAAAGCCAGAAGCGTAGCTCTGTTAATGCGGGCGGATGTAGTTTGACTTTGTCATGCCAAGACGTGGCGTCGGCGATGAGTTGCAGGAGCTCATGACTGAAGGCTCGTGCTGTGGCGCCCAATGCTAGGGTCATGGAGGCCAGCATGCCAGTGACTCGCGCAAGGGAGCGGATGGGGACTCGTCGTCCTGCTTGGCCCTGGGCGATGATGTCGGTGAGTGTGGCTAGGAGCTGAGCTCGTCATTCGTGACCGATAGAGAATTTGCCGCGAACTGCGTCGACCTCCAGGCCGAGGAAGTGGATCAGGCGCGTGGGGTGGAGATGCGATTTTTTCTCGTTGATAACAAAACCAGCCGCCTTTAGGTCTTGGGTAACTGTGGCACATGCTGAGCGCGCGTGTGTATGAGAGTTGCAAAGGAATAGGAGGTCGTCAACGTACGGGACGACGCGTAGGCCGCTGGCCCTCCACCGCTTTGCCAACTGTTTGATTAGCTGGGTGAAAACGAACGGGGCGGTGGCGAGACCAAACGGCAGCGAGCGGAAGGAGTAGTACGCGCCCTCAAATTGGAAGCCCAAGTACTTCCAGGAGGAGGGGTGCATCTCGACATGGTGATAGCCGGACTTCAGGTCGATGGAGAACATCCAGTCGCCGGGACGGATGAGTTCGGCTACCCGGTTCAAGCCTTCATACTTGAACTTTGGAATTTCGAGGTGGGCGTTGACTTTACGAAGGTCGAGAATGAGGCGACATTTGTTACGCTGCTCAACGACGTTCAGAGGACTAACGCAGGTCAGCGTGTCTCGCGTGGGGACTGGCATGGCAGAGCCAGTGGCAACAAGTTCTTGAATTGCTTCGCGAGTGAAGTCAGGTGCGTGTGAACGCCGGCATGGTTCTTGTCGTCGAAGGAGGCGGGGCTGTGTGCTTCCAGGGCAGCCAATAGCCTTTGGCGATTATAGATATTATGAAACTGCTATCGCACCACGAGCACCACCAATGCAGGGCCTGGCGCAGTCGGCTTTGCAGGATCGTGACGTCCTTGTCCGTGACGGCGTATTCGTAGGGGTCGTGTCGGTCAAGTGGCCCATCCGTGTTCGGGTCCTGCAGCGTTTCGGGTCGAGAGGGGAGAGGGCATTGCAATAAGGTGTTGGTGCCGAATCGGGCAGCCCATGGTCGTGTGTTGCCTACCACATGCTAGGCCAGCGCCTTATCTTAGGAGGTGCTTCCGCGTGTCCTTCCCGATGTGCGTGGTTTCCTCCTCGTGCTCTTTTTTCCTCTCCGTCTTACCCCTTCCTCTCTTCTCATCTTTCTCTTACACACACACTTGCTCTCTTTTTCTTTCTCTCTCCCTCTTTCTCTCTCTTCTCTCTCCTCTCTCTCTCTCTCTCTCCTCTTCTCTCTCTTCTCCTTTCTCTCTCTCTCTCTCTCTCTCTCTCTCTCTCTCTCTCTCTCTCTCTCTCCCTCCTCTTTCTCTCTCTCTCTCTCTCTCTCTCTCTCTCCTCTCTCTCTTTCTCTCTCTCTCTCTCTCTCTCTCTCTCTCTCTCCTCTCTTTTCTCCTCTCTCTCTCTCTCTCTCTCTCTCTCTCTCTCTCTCCTCTCTCTCTCTCTCTTTCTCTCTCTCTCTCTCTCTCTCTCCTCTCTCTCTCTCTCTCTCTCTCTCTCTCTCTCCCTCTCTTTCTCTCCCTCTCATGTTCTCTCTCTCTCTCTTCTCTGCTCTCTCACTTTCTCTCTCTATCTCTTCTCTCTCTCTCCTCTCTCTCTCTCTCTCTCTCTCTCTCTCTCTCTCTCTCTCTCTCTTCTCTCTCTCTCTCTTCTTCTCGCTCCCTCTCACTCTCTCCTTCTCCGTTTTTTCGCGGCTCCTTTGTCTTGCCTCATGATTTTGTGCCATGTCCTTGGTCCTTGTCGGGGCCCTTGGTGATCGGTGGGCCCGCTATCCTCTCTTCGTACTTCCCTTCTGGTGGGCATATTCGTCGGCATTTTTTTTCAGTGTGGAAAATCAAATGTTTTGGGTACTTTTCGCTATATAATCTATCATACTCCAACCCTAACATCTTTTTTTTTTTTTTTTTTTTTTTTTTTTTTTTTTGCCTCCTTACATGCATATGGTGGCTGCTTCGATGTGTTCTCATGTGGCTTGGCTTTCCAGCCCCCTTCTCAAGCGTACTCGGTTTTTTTTTTTTTTTTTTTTTTTTTTTTTTTTTTTTTTTTTTTTTTTTTTCCAACTAGAAGTCAACTTGCCGTGGCGACACACAAACACAATTACATGGTTCTACCATGGTCCTAGGCACACGGCCTACGCAACCCCTAGGGCAGTTCTAGCCCGCTGGGTTTCGTTGCCTTTCTCGAAGGCTGGCCACCGGCCACGCACCCACCGGTGCGGCCCCCATATGCCACTTGCATATGGGCAAAGGGTGCCGCCCTTGAAGAAAAATAAGAGAACGCTCATATGACCGGTGAGGGGCCTTGCGCGCCACGCCCCGCCCATGGGGCAAGCGTTTACCATGTGGCCCGGCTGGCCACAGCGGAAGCATACGTCCTTGAAACGCGGCTGCGAGCATGTGAGGGTCGGAGAGCCCTTGATGTCCATTTCCCCGTCGCGACCACGGGGGGGGACCGCCGCGGGTGTAGCCCGGTGCGCACACGCTTGAGTGCCGCGACATCAGCGACCGCGAGCTTGAAGGAGCGTGAGGTCAAGACACTCTTGGACTGGTAGAGCTGAAAGCGGTCGGCCGCTTCGAAGCCAGCTTCGTCCGCCACTTGAAGCACCTCGAAACGCTTGTCGATAAGCATCTCGATGTGCTTGACGTTGTTGAGTGCGCCGATGACGTCGTCGTGCTGCAGCTTGTAATCGATGTCCTTGAGGTGTGCTTGGATGGCCGTGAATACCTCTGCCTGATCAATGTTTATCGGAGCCGTCACCATCTTCATTGTCGAAGTCGTCGCTGTCTTTCGATGTCGATGGCGGGCATCGGGAGCGTCTCTGGGGGCTGGTCGTTGATGCGCGGGGCCCTTTGGGGTGCGAGGAGGCATTGCCATCTCTTTTTTCTTGGCCAAGTTAGTCGTAGCAGCATTGATATTGTCGGAAGAAGTGGCGAGCGTAACAGGCGCCTGCTGCTGTAACAGCGCGAAAAGCGCCTTGAGCTGCTGCGCAGTCAAAGCGGGGGGCGGCGGCGGGTGGGGCGAGCTCCTCGGCAGGCACGTGCCGAACAAGAGGCACGTGCCGAGCGGCGCGGCTCGGCGTGTGGAGCTCGGCTGACTGCACGCGCGGCTGCTTGGCAGTCGCGCGTGTTTCTTCTTGGGTGGCATGAGTTGCGCCGAGCAGAACATCGACACCCGAGGTCCCCTCGCCAAAATTGTTCTCAGCAGGGCGTTTTTGGCGACGGTCGGTTACCCGGTCCGAAGTTCCGGGATCACCGATATTTGCGGGGGTGTTTGCCTCGCGAGTTGGTGCACAATTGGCGGGAGTCATTGCCGATAGGTTATGCTGCAAAATGTCGGTTAGTAATGTCGATGGTGCCCTGAAGCGTGGAAGTGACTGAGTTTTCGCCAGGTTAGACGAGAACAAAAAACAAGAACTAGGATCTCAAATGAGGGAAACTCAAATGAGTTGAACTAGAAATGAAGAACGTGGGTGAGGCCGAGAGGCCTCACGTTCCTCTTTTGAATGCAAAAGAGGGTTAGGTGCGCTTCGCCGCTGCCTTTGCTGCGTTGGCTCTTGCTACACTATCACAATACACATTTTTAGAAAGCGCTACACGCTTTCAAAAAATTACATCTTCTGAGAGTCGAGGGCGTACGCGTTGTAATCGAGCCCAGTAAGGAAAAGGAAATTCCCTTACACCACCCCCCTTCCGAGATGAGACTACCCACATCTGGTGTCGAGTGACCCGCTGGGGTTGCCCTTGAGATCCTCGGGGAAGGGCCATAGGTGCAGAGCCTGGGGGGCTATGGGCGCACTGACCCGCTATTAACAAGCCCTTTTAACCCAGTGGTTAGTGACTGTGTTTCTGACATCCGGGACACGTCGTCGGTGTAAATAGTCCCGGACGACTTTGTGTTCGCCGAGCATAGCTGCGGGGACCCAAAGATCATCGTCAGCCGTGCGATCGTACAAGGAAATCAACGGCTGCCGTATCTCGATGGCCCTCGTACACGATGAGCGAGAATCTTTGATGGCTCGATCGTCGGCTCAGGTACTGGGTTGACCGTAGGATTGATGTGTTGACGGTCGAGATTAGTCTGTTAAATTATATATTGAGAAAGCTTGCTTTCTTGTCCTTTGCAATAGGCATCGTTCTCATTTCAAGTGGGCTAGGTACAATAGTCGCTTACTAGCTTATAAGAATCTAAACATGCACACATCATGATCCTAGTTGTGCGCTCCATTGGAGATGCGCGGTTGTCCAGAGGGGGGGGTGGGTGCGAAATTTGACTGAGCCGTTTGAAAAATGAGAGACGTGGGTGGAGGTAAAATGAGCTCCAACCCACGTATATATAGTTGGAGAAGGGCGAGTAGCTCGTTTCGACGATGCCCAACGCTTCAGTACAATCAGCTTCGCTTTCACAATACACAATTTTTGAAAAACACTGCGTGTGTTAAAAGATTATAACATTGAGAAAGCTTGCTTTCTTGTCCTTTGCAATAGGCATCGTTCTCATTTCAAGTGGGGTCGTTGAAACATGTGCAGTGGGGGCTTGCGGTGGCGGAGAAGTGCCTCGGCGTGTTGTGCAGAGGATGGTGCCGTCTCCGGGTCTTGCAGGCGACGAGACGCGCCAACCAGATGATCGGTCGCAGGCGTGACGTACATCTCTTTCGCGGTTTCACTACGCCAACGGCCCAGGCATTTGAAGATCCTGTCAGGAACCCCGGAGTTGGCAGCAACTGTGGCCGCACCTTTCCGAAAGGAGTGGGTGCCTAGGTGCTCTTCTCCCAAACCGATTTTTGCGAAGGCTTCCTTGCACCAGTTGCGGATTGTGGTGTATGAGGGCGGTCTGGCTGTGCCGTGGCTCGGTAGGTGGGGTCCAAAGACCCGGATGAGCGGTCCCAAGGACTGGGGGCTGTATCCTGCGAGTTGGATGAGCCTCTGGGTGCCCTAGACCGGACAAAAGGGTCCGGGGCTTGCTGCGATAGGGATCCATGTGCCTTGGCCGGCTTGGTCAGTTTTTGAGTGGGGGATGAGTAGCCACATCGCTTCATCTTTAAATTGGATGTCCTGCCATTGGATGGCCACCAGGTCCGAGTAGCGCAGAAAACCGGCGTACATGAGAATCGGGATCAATCCTTTTTGGAACGCGGCTGGGTTGTTTGAATGTAGGAAGGAGGCTGCCATATCGTGGACCTGATGGAGTGAGATTGGCTCTTTAATCCTGTTAGGACGCGGGCAGTGTCGCTTCGCAAAGTCGCGCACTTGGGAGGTGAAAGGGCCGGTGGTTGGGCATGTTGAGCTTGTCATCCTGTAGGGAAAGCTCACGGTGGAGCATGTAAGCTGAACCACCGACAAGGGGGCCTTAAGTTGGATGACGTACACCAGGTAGAGCGCGAGGGTCATGTCCGATGCCGGCAAGAACGTTAGGTTGACCTTCGTGCAGAAGGCGCGGAACTTCACCCAGTAAGGCTCATATGTTCGGATGGTCGAGTTGGCACGAGAGCGGGCGAGCATGGAAAGCAGGTCGTGTTGGAGCTTTGGAAGCAGATCTGGGGACATGCAGAGGAGTCTAGTTAGTCAAATATCATGCGGAGTGCGACGATAGTGCTGTTGGGTAATCCTGTGCCTGAGAATGCTTGACTGTGTGTGCCGACTGTAAGACACTGGCTGCCGTGTGTACGAGGGATATGTGCTTGGATGTGTGGGTCCCACGATGGAGGGGAGGGCTGGAGGAGCGGCCACCAGCTTGCGCCAGGCCAGTGTGGGACTATGAGGGTGAGAGATGCACTCGTGCGTTGTGCGTGATGGAGTACTGCGGGGATGAGTTGAGGCGGTGGGAATGCAAAGCTGTTCTCAGCCGTCCAGGCAAGTGAGAAGGGCTGCTGTGGCATCGGGGTGGGGGACCTTAGAGCAGAAACGCGGCAAGTGTGCATTTTGGGGGTTGGCGAATAGGTTAATGGAGTGGGGCCCCCAGCGACGCTCGAGGAGGTGAAACCATGGGAGCTTCAACGAGTAGTCATCATGATCGACTAGCTTGGAGAGCTCGTCTGCTCGACCATTCAGATCGCGTGGGATCCATTTGATGATTAGCCGAATCTCGAACTCCATGCATTTTTGGATGATGTCTTTGCACGTGGTGGTGAGGTCGGGACTTGGGGAACCTCCTTTGCGAAGGATGAAGAACACGCCCTGGTTGTCCACCCGCACTAGCACGTGTTTGTTCCGGATTCTAGGCGCATGCGTCTGTAGCGCCCACAGCACGCCGGCGAGCTCTCTTTGTGTGCTGGAGGTTGGATGAAGGGCTTCGGGCATTGCCGCGTTGGCCTTTGTCGCGGCTCCAGGGAATGTGTTCAGCGTGGCACCCCAGCTGTGGGCACTTGCGTCTACGTGGATGACTGCATCGTAGCTGTGCCACACATGGAACGGGGCACCGTTGAAACGGTCGAACTCTTGGATCTAGAATCTCAGCTCTTCGATGGCGGGTGGGGAGAGGAGGACCATGCTGGTCCATGTCGGCGCGTCGTTGATTAATTCTAGCATGGCGTGGCTGAACGCTCGGGTAGTGGTGCTGAGTGCGACAGCCATCGATGCCAGCATGCCTGTAACTCGGGCCAGTTGCCGGACTGGGACTTTCCGCTGGGCTGAGCTTGCGCGCAGTAGAGCATGGAGGGTGGCATTGAGTGTGGCTCGCCGCTCCTCACCGATGGAGAACCGGCCGGCCTGTGTGTCGAGTTCTACGCCAAGGAACCGAAGGTGCTGTGTTGGTATCAGCTTTGACTTTTTTGAGTTGAGTACGAGCCCGGCAGCCTTGAGATCGATAACAACCCGTTGGCACGTGGCTGGAGCGTGTGCCAGGGTCGGGCACAAGAAGAGGATATCGTCAACGTAGGGTATCACGCGGACCCCCTGCTCCTGCCATCGCCGAGCTAATTGCTTGATGAGCTGCGTGAAGACGAATGGTGCTGTGGCGAGGCCAAACGGCAAGGATCGAAAGGCGTATGTGCGCCCGTCGAATTCAAAGCCGAGGAACGTCCAACACGAGGGATGGATGTCGACATGGTGATAGCCTGATTTCAAATCGATGGAGAACATCCAGTCTCCTTGGCAAGCGAGGTCTGCTACACAGTTGAGTCCCTCATATTTAAATTTGGGGATGATTAGTGCGTCGTTCACCTTTTGGAGATCCAGAATCATGCGACACTTGTCTTTCTGCTCGACCACGTTGAGTGGGCTTATGCGTCTCAGTTTCGCCGCAGGAATTTGGATGGCCGCGCTGGTCTCGGTGAGTTCAAGGATGGCCGTACGCGTGAATGCTTCGTGGATGCGTGCGCCGGCATGGTTGCGATCGTGAAAGGCCGGCGGCGGCCCGAGTTTCCATGGCATCCAGTAACCGCGTATTCGTAGCGGTTTTGGCAATGACTGAGAGTATGAAACTGCTAGTGCACCACGAGCTCCACCAAGCAAACGTGGTATGTAAGCGGCCACACATTTGGGTGTCCATCTTGTCAGTAACCGCGTATTCGTAGCGGCCCCGTTCCGTAGTGGCCCCGTCCCCTAGCGGCTCCTCGGCCCCGTCGACCAGCGGCCCCGCGGACCCGTCCCCTAGCGGCCCCTCGGCCCCGTCGACCAGCGGCCCCGCGGCCCCGTCCCTAGCGGCCCCTCGGCCCCGTCGACCAGCCGCCCTGCGGCCCTGTTCCCTTGCCGTCCCGTCCCCTAGTGGCCCCGTCCTTTAGCGGCCTAGTGGCCACGTCCCCTAGCAGCCCCTCGGCCCCGTTGACCAGCCGCCCCGCGGCCCCGTTCCCTAGTGGCCCCGTCCCCTAGCGGCCCCTCGGCCCCGTCGACCAGCGGCCCCGCGGCCCCGTCCCCTAGCGGCCCCGCGGCCCCGTCGACCAGCCCCCCCACTCCGCCCCCGTCCGTCACCGGCCCCCGCGCCCGTCCGTCACCAGCCACGCGCCCATCCGTTTGCTGGCCCCGTGCCCGCCCCGTCCCCGGCCCGCGCGACTGCGCTGCATCCGACTACGCTGCACCGCACTGTACCGCACTGCACCGCACTGTACCGTACTGCACCGCACTGCACTGCACTGTACTGCACTGCATCCACTGCACCGCAGCTGCTGTTGGGGTGTTGGGGTGGGTACTCGTCCTGGGGTTCCTGTTGTGGCTTGTCCTGGCGGGCTTGGGGGTGGTACCGGTGCTCGAGGGGTTTTGGGCTCTGGGGGTGTTCCTTTTGGGGGTGCTAGAGTGGAGTGTTCCGGAGGTAGCCGTGGAGCAGCTTGCGGTCCCGGAGTCGGTGCCGTGCCGCCGCAGCAGCAGTCACCGCCGGTGTCAGCCTTCGCCTGCTCGGACTTCCGTCCCTTGACCCGGCGTCTGCGTCGCGCCTGTCGTCTCCTCCTCTCCCTGTCTACGGCCCTGTGTTCCCTCCCCCGGACTCGACTCCGGCTCGTCTTCCCCATCGTTCCCCTCCTGTGTCCCCTCCTCTGTCTCCTGAAAAGACTCCTCCGTCTCACGTCTGGTCTCGCCGTCTCTCCCGTGCTCGCCCCGTCTCCCCTCTCCCCGCGCTCTCACCCTATGTTGCTTTGTTCCCACGCGTCTCGTCCTACCCTCCTATCGTCGCCTCCTCCATCCTCCCTTATTGTTGCGGCCCCCCCCTCTGTCTCACTACCTTTGCGCCGCTCGTCCGCTTGTTCCTCGGGTCCTTGCCTCTCTCGTTACCGACCCGTCTGTTCCGGTCTCGTGTCTTGACGCTCTTGTCGTTGCGGTAGCTGACTTTGCCTCTACCCACCGCCTTGACTACGCCACCGCTCTGGTCTCTGACCCTGCCTGTCCTCCGTTTGTCGGGGGTGCTCCTGCCCTCGTCAGTGACGTCCTGGAGGACAGCCAGTACGAGCTTGCTTTCCTGTCCGAGGCTGCTCCCCATCTCTGTTCCATGCTGTTAGTCCCTAAGGGTGACCCAGACGCTTTCGACATCCCGACCCTCGCACTTACGTTGAGGCCACCTCGGGACCTTGGGCCTCTCAGTGGATAGCTGTCATGGAGCAGGAGATGGAATCTTGGAGATCCACCGGCACCTACGTCGACGCAGTTCCCCCACCTGGGGTGAACGTAGTCGATGACCGCTGGCTCTTCAAGGTGAGGCGCCCTCCTGGAGAGTCGCCTATGTTCAAGGCGCGCTACGTGGCTAGAGCTTCGGTCAGCGTGAGGGGGTGGACTTCTTTCAGAATTTCGCCCCGACCTCGAAGATGACTACTCTTCGGGCACTTCTATACGTAGCTGCACAGTGCGACTACGAGTTACACTCGTTCGAATTCTCCACTGCGTTTCTTCAGGGCAGTCTACACGAACAGGTCTACCTGCGCCGACCTCAGGGTTTCATTGGTACCTTCCCTCCTGGGACTCAGTGGCTCCTACGGCGCCCTACATACGGCTTGCGCCAGGCGCCCCGCGAGTGGCATGACACGCTGCGTGCTACCCTTGCTGACCTGCAGTTCTCTGCGTCCTCCGTAGACCCTTGCTCTTTGTTCGTTCTGGCCAGACTTCATTCTATATCCTTGTTTACGTAGACGATCTGGTCTTTGCCACTGCAGACACCACCGTGCTGGCCTTTGTGAAGGCTGAGCTGCTGAGGAGACACACCTGCACTGACCTAGGGAGAGCTGCGCCACTACCTGGGCCTGCAGATCTCCAGAGACAGAGCAGCGCGCACCATCACTCTCACCCAGTCACACTTGGTGCGGCAGGTCCTTTAGAGGTTCGGTCTTCAATTCTCCTCCGCACAGCCCACACCTCTTCCAGTAGATCACATGCTCTCTGCTCCAGTCCTGAGGAGTCAGCAGAGCCCCAGTGGTCCTTACGCAGAGCTGGTGGGTTGCCTCATGTACCTGATGACTTGCACTCGTCCAGATCTGGCATACCCTTTCAGAATCCTGGCTCGGTTTGTGGCCACAGGCAGACACATACCTCAGCACTGGTCTGCAACTAAGAGGGTTTTGCGTTATCTCGCGAGTACATCAGGCTTGGGGTTAGTGCTGGGAGACGCAGGCTAGTGGTCCTTACTGGACACACAGACGCTTCTTGGGCAGACGACGCCGAGACCCTTAGGTCCTCATAGGGCTACTGCTTTAATCTTGGCTCAGGTGCTGTCTCGTGGAGAGCTACTCGCTCTTCGTTTATTGCGCAGTCTAGGTGTGAGGCCGAGATCTACGCCGGTGCCATGGCGGCACAGGAGCTCCGCTGGCTGACCTTCTTGCTCACTGACTTAGTGAGCGGCCTAGCTCTGCCCCAGTCCTGTACGCTGACAACAGGGCATGATCCTTCTGTGTCAGGAGCCTCGACTTGAGGGCAGAGCGAAGCATATCCAGCTGCGGTACTTCCTCCTGTGCGAGCTGCAGCAGCGTTGCCAGGCTCGTGTAGTACACTTGGCCTCCGGTGCCAACACAGCTGATAGCTTTACAAAGGCGCTTGCCGCCTAAAGATCATCAGCGGCACTCTGTACAGCTTGGTCTGGTTCCTGTTGCCTCGCACTTGCTAGGACCTTGACTGTGTACATACATTATATATATGTATTACCCAGACTGGCTTGTGGCCTCTTCCAGTGGCTGGACTATATGTAGTGCCCCCCTGGTCTTGCTCTTGTCTTGTCTGTACTCCTTTTGACTGGTCTTTAGACCCTTGCCTCAGAGGCTGGACTAGTAGTGCCACCCTGAGCTGCTTGTTCTCTTGTTAGGCATTGCCCCTATATAGTCTACTGGTGTGTCAAACATAATTTAGTTTGTTACTATAGACTATACAGGTTTGTACCTTAGAGGCTACAACACACTAGTCTATATTGCCTTGTACCCTCCTATTCTAGTCATTCTTCCATACGAACATATCGAACCTGGCATGCGATGGTGTTTCCGGTTTGCGAAAGATCGTGCGCCCTCCGCGTTTGGGCTCCAAGCACGTTTCTTATTCATCCCTATCTTGCCGCAGCGTTCTTTTTCAGTTATGCTTTCGTTTCTCGACACAAAACCCGTCACGATGCTCGGGCTCTCTAGCAGAGCCTCGGACACTAGTCCCTCGACTAGTAATCTCCCTTTCAGGTGCTGCCATGGCAGCGCGTACGTTTAGCGGCCTCTCTGTATTGCGCACCCATCGTCCTCCCTCCAGCAATCAGTTCCTACTCCGTCCATTCTTGTCGATTCCCCCGGCACCACCTGCACCACCTGCTCCTCCCGCTCCACCTGCGCCACCTGCACCTCCTACACCTCCCTCGCCTCCCGCGCCCCCCCTCCCTCATCCATGTCCATATCAAATATCCTAACACCACGGCGGAGCAGACTTTGTCAGTCGAGAAGGTCCGGCACGGGGACGAAGCGGAGACGAAACAGGTCGTCCAGGCGACTGAAACAACGACTAGGGGTATGACCGATCTTACCGCACACGAGGCCGCGGCGAGGACCGGTCTGGAGCTGGTACTGGCAGCGCTCGTCACTCACACCACCACTCGACGACAAGCTACGCGCACGACCACCGCGACCACCACCACCACCACCAACGCCAGGCCACCCAGGCGGGAGGCAGCCAACCCTCCGTTGCAACTGCTGCTGCTGCTGCGGCTGGTCAAGCTGTGGCGCATGCTACTTTTTCTCGCTGGGGCTGCTGCTCCGAGGCACCAGCCCCAGCCCCCTCGTCGGTAATACCACCAGCGGATGAACCACCTCCACCACCACCTCCACCCCCTCCTCCACTACCACCGCCGCGCCCAGCCTTGAAGTAGCGGGCCTTACCAATAATGGGAATGCGCTGTGGCCACCGCGGCAGCGGTCTTAGCAGCAGGGGCTGTCTGAGCGATAGCCGCAGAACCGTTAGAGTAAGTGCACTGAGGGAGGGCACAACCTTGAATGATAGGGACCGGCGCAGTACCGCTAGACTGGGCGATAGAGCGCTGACGGGTCTCTATGGCAGATAGGGTGTCGACAAAGTCAGAGAGGGTGAGGTCAGTGGGGTGCAGACTAAGAAATGGTCGCGGGCAGTGGCAAGGCGATCAGGGAGGCGGGTGGCAAGCAGGTATAGGGTAGAGCAGATAGGGGGCTGGAACACACAAAGCTGGGTCTCAGTGTAGGCAGCGCGCTAGCTAGCGTCGAGCGTGCGCAGGTGCATGGCCAGGTCAGCGACAGTGGGGAAAGAGGCGAGATCAGGGAAGAGCATGGAAGGATCAGGCGGCCGGCAAAGGCAGAGGACGGGGTGGAATAGCGCTCGACAATAGCCTTTAGAAAACTCCTGTGCAGTCCTGACCGACTTAAAGTCGGGGCACTCAAACAGTGGGAGGGCATGGATAATCGCGAGCTGAGCGACAGCGTTATGCGACAGCCAGACAGCACGGCAAGGCAGCAGCGGGCGGACTCACAGTCAACAGACGTGGGTCAGCGGGATAGCAACAAGGGGGTTAAGGCAGGGGAGCTTACCGTCAATTTGGACAGCCAGGGAGTGGCCGTCCTGTCGCTGACCAGTGAGGTGACGGTGGAGGTCGACGAGCCATGAGTCGATCTCAACTGGCTGACCCTCCGCGTCAAAGCGCAGCACAGATTTCCGCCATGAAGCCGCTGCAGCCGCGAACAGGCGGTGAAGGAGTGACGAGGAGTAGTGGGGAGGAGTGCTGTACGATGCAGTGCGGTGGGGCGTTGTGCAGTGCAGTGTCACATGATGCAGAGCGGTGCAGT
>BQMB01001229.1:0-156076 GCA_027943415.1 Closterium sp. NIES-67 | reverse complement strand
CGGGGCGGCCGACCCGAACAAGTTTGACTACCCGATCTCGGCGGTGAAGGCGTTTCCCGCGGAGAGTAGCGCCGCCGTATCCGTGTCGTGCACCATTGGTGAGTGGGACCTTCTGCTGGCTACTACCACGAGAAACGTTTTGAGAGACGTCTCCTTCATCGTTTATTCCGAACGTGCCTCTTTGTTCTCGTTCCGTCCGGTTGGTTATCAGAGCCTTCCGTGCTCTTTCGCTCTTACGTCCCCCCCCCCTCCCCGCATGCTCACCCCGTTCTTTCCCTTCTGCGCCCGTATCTTCCCCCGCTTCCCCCCCGCTCTGCCTCTCAGCGAAGAGCGTGTGCGCGACGGTGCGCTGCCCCGCCCATTCCAAGTGCACCGTGACTGCCTCGGGCGGCGCCACGTGTACATGCAAGCGCGGCTACACGCCGGTCGGCGGCCAGTGCATCAGTACGTTCACCATCTCCCCGCCCTTCTCTCCCTCCGCCTCCTCCCGTTCCGCCTCCGCAGTTACCCTCGCGCAAACTCGCTCTCACAATCGCTCCCCTTCCCCCCGGGAGCGTTCCCCGTCCCCGTCCCCCTCCCCCCCGCGTACTGCGGCGTCCTCGCCGCCCGCTAAGAAGAAGATTAATGGCACGAAACCCAAACGTGAGAGCTTGGGCAAACAAAGACCATTACTCAGGACGCGCCAGCCCTGGATTGGGATGGGCACGAAATAGGGGCGCCTTTGCATTCCCTTAGGGCTTCGTTTTACGTCCCCCCCCATTGTCCCGTCCCTCTCTCCCTCTCCCGTCTTCCACCGAAACACGCCTTTCATGTTCCCCCTTCTCTTCCTCTTCCCCTTCCCCCCGTCTCTCGTTCCTCCTCTCTCCCCCATCTTCCCCATTGTCCGCCACGTCCACCCGCGCAGACGTGTGCGCGAAGGTGCAGTGCCCCGCGGGCGCGGCGTGCCAGGCTAGGAACGGCCGCGCGTTCTGCATCTGCCGCAGCGGCCAGCCGCCCGTCAACGGCGTGTGCAAAGGTGCGCGCGCTCACGGGCCACCAACTACCAAACCCATCAACCCCATCAACCCCACCAACCCCACCATCCCCCTGCCGCTCGCCACTGACGCCGCTTATCTTATCTGTGGCCTCCTCTTCCCTCTTCCCCTCTTCCCTCCTCCCCTCTTCCCTCCCCTCTTCCCTCCTCCCCTCTTCCCTCCCCTCTTCCCTCCTCCCCTCTTCCCTCCCCTCTTCCCTCCTCCCCTCTTCTCTCCTCCCCTCTTCTCTCCTCCCCTCTTCTCTCCTCCCCTCTTCTCTCCTCCCCTCTTCCCTCCCCTCTTCCCTCCCCTCCTCTCCTCCCCTCTTCCCTCCCCTCTTCTCTCCTCCCCTCTCCTCTCCTCCCCTCTTCCCTCCCCTCTCCTCTCCTCCCCTCTTCCCTCCCCTCTTCTCTCCTCCCCTCTTCCCTCCCCTCTTCTCTCCTCCCCTCTTCCCTCCCCTCTTCTCTCCTCCCCTCTTCCCTCCCCTCTTCTCTCCTCCCCTCTTCCCTCCCCTCTTCTCTCCTCCCCTCTTCCCTCCCCTCTTCTCTCCTCCCCTCTTCCCTCCCCTCTTCTCTCCTCCCCTCTTCCCTCCCCTCTTCTCTCCTCCCCTCTTCCCTCCCCTCTTCTCTCCTCCCCTCTTCCCTCCCTTCTTCTCTCCTCCCCTCTTCTCTCCTCCCCTCTTCCCTCCCCTCTTCTCTCCTCCCCTCTTCTCTCCTCCCCTCTTCCCTCCCCTCTTCTCTCCTCCCCTCTTCCCTCCCCTCTTCTCTCCTCCCCTCTTCCCTCCCCTCTTCTCTCCTCCCCTCTTCCCTCCCCTCGTCTCTCCTCCCCTCTTCCCTCCTCCGCAGAGGCCACCAGCAGCACGGCCGTGCTCGAGTACGTCATGGGGCACAACGCCGCTCGCAGCGCCATCGGCCTCGCACCGCTCGCATGGAATCTGACATGTAAGCCCGTGTGTGCTCTCAATGAATGCGAATGCGACATGTTTCAAACGTACGCCCGCCAACTCGTACTCGATCGCCTCCGCCTCACCCTCTCGCGCCTTTCGTGCCCCTCTCCTCTCCCCCGCCCCCGCCCCCGCCCCCGCCCCCTCCCCCCTTCTCCTCCCCCAGTGGCTGTGCGCGCGCAGAACTGGGCGCGCGTGCTGGCGACGAAGCACCAGTGCATGCAGCTGGAGCACGGCGATACCAAGGGCGTCGGGCAGAACCTCTTCGCGGGCTGCTGTAACGGGTTTTACAAGAACGCGGACGCCGTGCAGGCATGGGTGGACGAGATTAAAGACTACAAGAAGGGCAAGTACCCCGACTCGTGCCGCGCGGGCAAGCAGTGCGGGCACTACACGCAGGTGGTTTGGGAGACGACGAAGCAGCTTGGGTGCGGTCGCGTGGATTGCGCCAATGGCTGGACCGTTTGGGCGTGCGATTATTACCCGCCCGGAAATTACATTGGCCAATACCCCTATTGACGGACGCAGTAAAAGGGATTCTACAGCATGGGTCTACAGCGAAACCATTTGAATGATTATGCAGTTTTGGAAGTAACCTCTCCATTAACCTTCCTAGGTTAGCGTATTTGTAGATAGGTACAGTAGCGATTTGCCTAGTGTCAGATGGTGCAATGTAGAGAGATGCGCTCTCTTGTGTTGATTGTTAGACGCTCATAAGGGTAATAAACCATACATCCCTAGTATCTTATCAAAGTTAACGAGTTAGTTGAACCATGACATACAAGGAAATATATCCTAGTGGATTGTATTTTCTAAGGCACAACCCTGTGTACTCTACAATAATATACAAAGATATATTGTTTGACATTATTAGTCCAGCCATTGGGAAGAGGTATCAAAAAGAATAATTGAACTAGAATGTGTAAGTATAAGGGTATATAGTGTTTAAGTTAGAATTGAACGACTAGAAGTGGAAACCTAGAACAAATACTAGTTGGTTGTAGTCACTAGAAGCATACCTCAATCTAGCCTATAACTTCTACAAAACTAAAGCAAGCCAGGGCGGCACTACTAGTCCAGCCACTGGAGGTAAGGCCACAAGGCCAGTCTGACAGGCATATATAATTGAGAGTACACAATCAGGATCCTAACAGGTGAGTAGCTACAGGAACAAGACCAAGCTGTACACAGTGCCGCTGATCATCTTTAGGCGCAAGCGCCTTAGTAAAGATTTCAGCTGTGTTGGCACCTGAGGCCAAGTGAACTGCGCGGGCCTGGCGGCGCTGCTGTAGCTCGCGCAGGAGGAAGTACCGCAGCTGGATATGCTTCGCTCTGCCCTCAAGCCGAGACTCCTGACACAGGAGTATCATGGCCCTGTTGTCAGCGTACAGGACCGGGGCAGAGCTAGGCCGCTCACCTAAGTCTGTGAGCAAGAAGGTCAACCAGCGGAGCTCCTGTGCCGCCATGGCACCAGCGTAGATCTTAGCCTCACAGCTAGACTGAGCCACAGACGACGAGCGAGTGGATCTCCAAGAGATAGCACCCGAACCAAGGCTAAAACAGTAGCCCTGCGACGACCTGAGCGCCTCAAAGTCGTCTGCCCAAGAAGCGTCTGTGTGCCCAGTAAGGACCACTGGCCTGCGTCCTCCTAGCACTGACCCCATGCCCGATAAACTAGCAAGATAACGCAAAACCCTCTTAGCGGCAGACCAGTGCTGAGGTCGGTGTCTGACTGTAGCCACAAAACGAGCCAGGATGCTGAGAGGGTATGCGAGATCTGGGCGAGTGCAAGTCATCAGATACATGAGGCAACCCACCAGCTCTGCGTAGGGGCCACTGGGCTCTACTGGCTCCTCAGGAACGGGAGCGGAGAGCCCATGGTCTACAGGTAGACGTATGGGCTGTGCGGAGGAGAACTGAAGACCGAACCTCTGAAGGACCTGACGTACCAAGTGTGACTGTGTGAGAGTGATGGTGCGTGCTGCTTTGTCCCTAGAGATCTGCAGGCCAAGATAGCGACGCAGCTCTCCAAGGTCAGTGCAGGTGTGTCTCTTCAGCAGCTCGGCCTTCACAAAGGCCAGTGCGTCCCTGTCAGCAGTAGCGAAGACCAGATCGTCTACGTAGACAAGGATGTAGAACAGAGTCTGTCCGGAACGCACAAACAGCGAGGGGTCAGGAGAGGACGGAAAGAACTGCAGGTCTGCTAACGTGGCCCGCAGCGTGTCGTGCCACTCGCGAGGAGCCTGACGCAGGCCGTAGACCGGGCGCCTGAGAAGCCACTGGGTCCCAGGGGGGAAGGTACCAGTGAAGCCCTGTGGTCGGCGTAGGTAGACCTGCTCGTGTAGGCTGCCCTGAAGAAAGGCAGTAGAGAAGTCGAGGGAGTGAAGCCCGTAGTCGCGCTGTGCTGCTATGTGTAGCAGCGCCCGAAGAGTGGTCATCTTCGGGGTCGGGGCGAAGGTCTGGAAGAAGTCAACCCCCTCTCGCTGACTGAAACCTCTGGCCACGTAGCGCGCCTTGAAGACAGGCGGCTCTCCAGGGGGGCGCTTCACCTTGAAGAGCCACTGACCATCGACTACGTTCACCCTAGGCGGGGGAACTGCGTCGACGTAAGTGCCGGTGGACCTCCAAGATGCCATGTTTGCGTCCATGGCAGCTATCCACTGAGAGGCCCAAGGTCCCGAGATGGCCTCAGCGTAGGTACGAGGGGTCGAAATGTCGAAGGCGTCTGGGTCACCCTCAGGGACTAACAGCATGGAGCAGAGATGGGGAGCAGCCTCGGAAAGGAAAGCAAGCTCGTACTGCCTGTCCTCTAGGACGTCACTGCCAAGGGCAGGAGCACCCCCGACGGACGGAGGACGGGCAGGGTCAGAGACCAGAGCGGTAGCGTAGTCAAGGCGGCGGGTAGAGGCGAAGTCAGCAACAGCAGCGACAAGCGCGTCAAGGCGCGAGACAGGAACAGCAGGGTCGGTAACAAGAGACGTAAGGATCCGAGGGACAAGGGGACGAGCGGCACGAAGGTAGTCAAAGAACGGAGGAGGTGCAACAGCAAGGGACGAGGGAGGAGGGGACGGGAGGAGGGGAGGACGAAACGAGCGGGAACGGAGCAACGTAGGGTGGGTGGGCAGGACAGGAGAGACGGGACGAGCACGGGAGGGACGGCGAGCCCAAACGTGAGACGGAGGTGTAGGGTCAGGGGACAGCGGAGGGGACACAGGAGGGGAACGAGGAGGAAGACGGGCCGGAGACGAGTCCGGCGGCGGGAACACAGGACCGTAGACAGGAAGGTCAGCAGGCGGTGGGGGAGACACCGGCGCGCGGTCCGAGGAGGGAAGGCCGAGCAGGCGGAGAGCGGAGACCGGCGGCGACGGCTGCTGCGACGGCTGGGCTGGAACCCTCGGACCGGCAGAGGCAGGACGACCGTCGGCGGAACCGTCAACAGCAGCACCCCCAGAACCAACACCCCCAGAGAAAGAACCCCCTCCAACTTCAGCGGCACCCCCGGGAGCCGCAGGACGAACACCCTCCTCAACGCCAGCACCCCCAGAGGCAAACGGCGGCAGCGGCGGCGGCTGCGGCGGTGGCAGTGACTGCGACTGCGACGGCGGCGGCGGCGACTGCGGCAGGGAAGGCAGAGACACCGGGGAAGGGGACGCGGCAGGAACGGGCCGGGGGGACTACCAGAGTCAGTAGACTCCTCAACGGGGACAACCGACGGGAGGGGAGTGACGTGAGAGACACCAGACGGGGCAGGATGAGGCGGGAGAGGAGCAGGGGCTACCGGGGGAGAGGGAGCCAGGAACAGGGGCGGGGCAACCGGGAGACCTCGGTGAGGGAAGCGACGGTAGAAGGAAACAGACTCGTCAAAGGTGACGTCACGAGAGTGGAGGAAGCGGTGAGACGGCGGGTGGTAGAAAGGCCGGTTAGACGAGTCCAGGGGAAAACCGAGGAAGACATAGGGGACAGTGCGGGCAGTGAGCTTGTCCGTGCCAGAGGCACGAACGTGAGCAAGGCAGCCCCAGACGTGGAACGCAGACGCGTCACCGGAGGACCCGGTCCAAAGGAGGGTCGGCGAAACCTGTGGCCGCTGGGAGCGTGGCCACAAGTTAGCTGGTGAGCAGCGTAGCAAACAACGAACGGCCACAGAAAATGGGGGGCATCGGCATGAATCATGGAGGTACGAGCAACCTCCATGACCAAGCCGATGCGACGCTCAGCAACCCCATTCTGCTGTGGCGAGTCCGGCAAGGTGTACGACTGGGTGATGCCCTCCGCACGACAGAATTGTCCAAGCCGACCAGAGGCGAACTCGCCGCCACGGTCAGAGTGGAGACACAACACGGGGAGACTGCGGTGGAGACGCGCAGCCACAACCCACGGGAGAAGAACTTCGGGCACGTCGGCCTTCCGCTCCAGGGGAAACACCGTGGTGTAGCGCGTGTAGTCGTCGACGAGCACAAGGAAGTAGCGCTCACCGCGCGGTCCGGGGACGGGGGCAGGGCCCCAAACGTCCAGGTGCAGGGTCTGAAGGGGGGCAGTAGCAGGGCGCAGCGAGGAGGAGTGAGGAGCACGGCGGAGCCGACCCTCTCGCAAGGCGTGCACGGTGGCGCAGTCGAGGGAGGAAGGGCAGGGAGCGACGCGGGGAGACCTAAGACAAGACCGTGCTGGGACATGTGACGCTGACGCGGGAGAGGAGGGTGACCTAAGCGGTGGTGCCAGGGAAGGGACGGGTGAGTGAGGGACCGACACGAGCAAGCTGCAGCGACCTGGGAGGACGCACCAACCGGGGGGGAAGCGGTGTCTAGGGTAAACAGACCGGACACCGGGTCCCGGGGGAACGTCGCAAAGGGGGAACCTGAGACAGCCTCAGAACAGACAGCGAACCGCTCGTGCCCGGGGAACGTGGTGGTGACGCCGAGGTCCTGGAGACAGCCGACACAGACCAGGTTCCTCGAGAACGAGGGAACGTGGAGGCCTGTAAGGGAGCCCGAGGGAACTGCTGGACAGGGAAGGGACGTAGAACTGCGAGCGACGACTGGACCCGCAGAGGGGTTAGCGAGAGGGACAACAGCAGGCGCATCAAGCGGCGTGAGCATGGAACGGTTGCGGAAGAAGCGGGCAGAAGCACCGGAGTCAAGAGTGAAGGACAGCGACGCAGTGGCGGAGGCTGGGGACGGAGCCGGTGCAGTGACTAGACTAGGCAAGCTAGGCAGTCCTACGCCTGACGCAGCAGGGGAGGCTAAGCTACACAATGATGCAACACCTAAACTAGAGTACACAGGGTAATACGATCCAGCAATACTAGAAGCATCAGAATACAAAGCATGCAAAGCAGCACCTATCTGATCCATGTCTAACTCAAAGATCGGCACGCCCTGGCGGAGCAGGTTGTGCCAGTCGGGGAGGTCCGGGGCCGGGCCAAAGCGACGACGAAAGAGATCGTCGAGGTGGCGGAAACAGCGGACGGTCGGGTGCGGGCGGCGGCAGAGCGTGCCGCAAAGGCCCGGTTTGAAGCTGGTACTGGCAGGCGACAGCACCGGAGCCGCCGGTAGACGCCAAGCTGCGTGGGCCGCCACCACGGCCACTACCTCCGGAGGTGCCGAGCCAGCCAGGCGGGAGACGATCCCACTGCTGCGGCGACTGCTGCTTGGGCGGCGGCTGTGGCTGGGGCTGCTCATGCTGCGACTGGGGCTGCTGCTCCTGCCCACCAGTGGTAGTCCCCTCAGGTGGACTACCGTCACCACCACCACCACCACCACCACCACCACCTGCGCCACCACCCTTACCTCCCTGGCGACCACGGCCACCGCGGCGCGAGCGCTGCTGCGGGTGGACCGCAGCAGCCGTCTCGGTGAGAGGGGTCGCCGTGGCGACCGCAGCCGAAACGTCAGTGAACGTGCACTAAGAGGGGGTACAGCCGTGAAAGATAGAGACTGCCGGCGCACCGCTCGACTGAGCGATAGTGCGCTGGCGAGTCTCGATCTCGGTGAGGGTATCGACAAAGGCGGTGAGGGTGAGGTCACCCGGGTGCTGGCTAAGGAAGTGATCGCGAGCACTAGCGAGGCGGTCTAGCAGGCGCATGGCGATAAAATAGAGCGTCATGCAGAAAGGGGGGGGGAGCGCTGTGAGCTGGGCAGCAGTGCTGGCAGTGCGATAGCGGGTCTCTAGGGCACGCAGGTGAGTGGCAAGGTCTGCGACGGTAGGGAAGGCTGCAAGGTCTGGGAAAAGCATAGGGAAGAGCAGGCGGCCAGCAGAAGCAGACGCGGGTGTGGAGTAGCGAGCAATAACGGCGTCTAAGTAAGCTTTGGCCATCTCAATAAGAGCAAAGCGCGAGCGCTCAGACACAGGGAGGGCGTGGCTAATTGCAACCTGAGCGACTGCATCGCGGGAGTCCCAGATCGCACGGGCAAGCGCAGCAGTAGAGAAGGACTCACGGTCATCAGAGGAGGGGTCAGCAGGGAGGGGAGCAGGTGCGGGGGGGCGGGGGAGCAAGCTGTCGACATGGACAACCAAAGAGTGGCCATCGTGGCGCTGACCTGTGAGGTGGCGGCGGAGATCGGAGAGCCAGGCGGCGAAGTCAACCGCATGGCCCTCGGCATCCAGTCGGAGCACGAAGTCAGCCATCGTGCAGGGTCAGCGGCACAGCTCCACAGGAACACATCGACGCAGGGACACGGCGGCAGCACTCTCCAGCACGGCGGCCGCAAGGAGCCCCAGCACTGGCGAGCAGTGTAGACGGGGCCGGAGGCGGCACGGCAAGACGAGCAGGCACGGTGACGCGGGGCCAGGCAGGTGCGGCGGGGCCAGGCAGGCGCGGCGGGGCCAGGCAGGCACGGCGGGGCCAGGCAGGCGCGGCAGGGCCAGGCAGGCGCGGAGGGGCCAGGCAGGCGCGGCGGGGCCAGGCAGGCGCGGCGGGGCCAGGCAGGCGCCGCGGGGCCAGGCAGGCGCGGTGGGGTCAGGCAGGCGCGACGGGGCCAGGCAGGCGCGGCGGGGCCAGGCAGGCGCGGCGGGGCCATGCAGGCGCGGCGGGGCCAGGCAAGCGTGGCGGGGCCAGGCAGGCGCGGCAGGGCCAGGCAGGCGCGGAGGGGCCAGGCAGGCGCGACGGGGCTAGGCAGGCACGGCGGGGCAAGGCAGGAAAGGCGGGGCCAGGGAGGCGCGGCGGGGCCAGGCAGGCGCGGCGGGGCCGGGCAGGCGCGGCAGGGCCAGGCAGGCGCGGAGGGGCCAGGCAGGCGCGACGGGGCCAGGCAGGCGCGACGGGGCCAGGCAGGGCGCGACGGGGCCAGGCGGGCGCGACAGGGCCAGGGAGGGCGCGATGGGGCCGAGCGGGCGCGGCGGGGCCAGGCAGGGAGCGACGGGGCCCAGGAGGGGCGCGACAGGGCTAGGAGGCGCGACGGGGCCCAAGAGGGGCGCTAGGGGGCGCGACGGGGCCCAGGAGGGGCGCGACGGGGCTAGGAGGCGCGACGGGGCCCAGGAGGGGCACGACAGGGCTAGGAGGCGCGACGGGGCCCAGGAGGGGCGCGACGAGGCTAGGAGGCGCGACGTGGCCCAGGAGGGGCGCGACGGGGCCCAGGAGGGGCGCGACTGAGCTAGGAGGCGCGACGGGGCCCAGGAGGGGCGCAACGGGGCTAGGAGGCGCGGCGGGGCCTAGCCAGGGTACGGGCAGAAGCGGTAGGTGGGGGATTCTAACCTACGCGTGATACCATGTTAAAGTTAGAACTGAATGATAGACTAGAAGTGGAAACCTAGAACAAATACTAGCTGGTTGTACTCACCTAGAACAAATACAAACCTAGAACAAATAGAAGCAAACCTCAGTCTAGCCTATAACTTCTACATAGCTAATATGTATAAGTTGACATATAGACTAGGGTGTTGTGCCCTCTAAGGCACAATCCAATATAGTCTACAGTAACGACCTAAGTTACATTTGACACACCCCCTAGACTATATAGGGGCAGTGCCTAACAGGGAAACAAGCAGCTCAGGGCGGCACTACTAGTCCAGCCTCTGAGGCAAGGGTCTAAAGACCTGTCAAAGGAGTACAGACAAGACAAGAGCAAGACCAGGGCGGCACTACTAGTCCAGCCACCGGGAGAGGCAACAAGGCCAGTCAAGGTAAAAAATAAATATAAAGGAAAGTACAAAGTCAAGGCCCTAGCAAGTGAGAGGCTACAGGAACGAGACCTAGCTGTACACAGTGCAGTTGATGATCTTTAGGTGCAAACGCCTTCGTAAAGATATCAGCTGTGTTGGCACCGGAGGCCAAGTGTACTACGCGCGCATGGCGGGCGGCGCTGCTGGAGCTCACGCAGAAGGAAGTACCGCAGCTGGATGTGCTTCGCTCTGCCCTTGAGTCGAGGCTCCTGACACAGGAGGATCATGGCCAGCCCCTCAGATATCAGGATGTTTTATCCTGAATTGCTGATTTTCACGATGCTTGTTAGGGGTCAATCCTGAAAATTCAGTTTAAGGTCATTCTCCACCCTGTGAATTCAGTTTTAAGTTATAGTGCAACCCTGAAGTTTCAGTATAGTGTTCGTGTACCTGCCCTGAGGTGTCAGTATGCTTTCGGGGACAACCCTGATTCATCGAATATTGCAAATGCACGTGCCCCACGGGCGCATGCTTTGTGTTTTTCCGCCCAAACAAATTTTGGCTTAGTCCTCGATGCTAGAGTCCAGGTCCTAAGATTCGTTTTGGGACACGCTGATTCATCATCCCTGCCTCCTGCATTAAGGCTGATTTTGCAGACTTGCCCTTGGAAGAAAGGCTGAAAATTGCAGCGTTACCTTAAAAATTTACACTGATTATTCAGCGTTAGTCGAAAATTAAAGTCTGATGCAAATTCTGAACGATCTTTTAGGAATTAGCGTGGACTTTTAATAACGGATTTCACGCTAGCCTAAGGGCGTGTTCTTGCCTCGAGGAAAACTTCTAGGCAGGACTTCGGGGCGTCTCGTATACTGGTACGGCTGAGATGGTCCAAAACTCCATATTTTTCGATATCGACCGTGTACAAAATGCCCTTATGTGCCGCCCTGATGTTTTCCCGAGGCAAGAACACTGCCTGAAGCACTTGAATTGCCAGTAATGTGGCGCGATATAAAATTTTGAGGTGTTTGTGCGCCAACCACCTCGGGAAAGCCAAGTTTCTTGCGCGCCAGCGTGGCGCCCCCACCCCAAAGCAAAGGACTAGCGTGACTAGCTACAGTAGTGTCGAGACTTCGGCTCCAGGCCTCACGTTTGGGTTTTTTTAAATCCGGATTCTTCCAGAATTGAATATTGATGCCTCAGTTTGTGCATTTATAAGGTCCCACGGACGTGGAGCTCGTCGAAAGGATAGAATAGGCTTTCAAACGGGCAAATTTCAGGCCCTTTTAGCCAATCCGGATTTTATTCCGGCACGGGATTCGCTGGAAAAATCTGGAATTTCACCGAAATTCTGGACTATTACCCGTCTATCGTGAGCCCTGTTCGGCTCTCTGGGTGGGGGGAAGGTGTGAGGGGTGTTTCTGGTTGCTAAGGACTTGCACGAATTCTCCAAGGTTGCGGGGGTTACGAGAGGGGGTGTGACTGGTTTCCAAGGACTTCAACAAAATATTTTAGGTTGCCGAGGGTATGAGAGGAGTGTGACTGGTCGAGGACTTTGAGATTTTTTTCTTGGGGGTGTGTGTGATTGGATGCGGTAATCACGGGGGACGCAAATCTCGCTGTACTCGGTTTCAGACTCCCCCCCAGACACATCGCTGAAACCTCAACCTACACTCCAACAAAAACGCTGAAATCAACAGACATCACTATAAACAAAAGGCTGAATTTGTCAGCCTTACCTATCTCAAAAAGTCTTACAGTTCAGCGTAGGTTCAAGAAAAAATGCTGAAAAAAGGCTGAATCAGCGTAAAAAGGCTGATATCTAGGGGCCTGCTAGAGTCAATCCTCCAACCAGCCCCACGCCACTCTATTTTGGTTAAGTTCTTAATGCTACAGACAATCCGCGAACGAAGCCCAACCACACCCCCCCTCCCCCCCGCTATTCTAAATTTTTGGTGAAGTCATCAATGCTAAAGACAATCCTCCACGAACCCACCTCAACCCTAAAATCTCGGCGAGCTAGAAATTTAAGCATAGTCTTCCGCACGCACTGTATTCAAACCCCCCAAAGTCTCTGCATACGATTGACTCTCGTCGAAGATCGAACGGCCCAAATTCCTGTCACTTCACTTGAACAGATCTTGGCCATCAAATTCGTAATGCCCCAAATTCCCTCGAGCTCTCCAACATCCAAACTCAAACGGGCCGTCAGAACAGCTCGACGGCAACAATTTCGCGTTTGCCCACATGCCTTCGACTCTCGTCTAAAGATTCAGACGTGGCATTTTCCAACTGAGGGTTGTCTCAATGTCGAGACAAGTCTCGGTAATGCGTGTCAAGATTGCGTTGACAATCAAATTTGACAAGCAAAATCCTGAATGTCACGAAGTGGCCTGACATTGCGTCACATAACAACAGGCCCTGAACAATCAGAGTGTCGGAAATTTTTCCGGCCTGATTTGCTGCGTGCGCAGATTTTCGCCAAATCTTACAAGCTTGACCAATAGTGGCTAAGCTAGCGCAAAACATAAAGTACCGAACGACATCCTGTTAGAATCCTGCTGCAGTGCAATGTGACTTATTGCAACGGTTCCAGCGTTTTTGAATTTTACCCTGAGGTCATAGCATAAACTGGGGAACCACCATGAGGAATCAGTATAACGATAGGCAACCAGCCCTGAGTGCTACACGGGTCTTTGGAGGCCAGCCCTAATTGGTCAGGATGCCCAAAATCCTATCTGAGGCCCTGATCATGGCCCTGTTGTCAGCGTACAGGACCGGGGCAGAGCTAGGCCGCTCACCTAAGTCAGTGAGCAAGAAGGTCAGCCAGCGGAGCTCCTGTGCCGCCATGGCACCAGCGTAGATCTCGGCCTCACAGCTTGTCACAGGATCGAATGACTCGAGGATCGATTGCACTATCGATCAGTACAAGGTGCTTTTATACTTCCAGAGTACATTAGGTAACCAGGTTTATCCTATCCAAAGGAATAGACCCTTCTAGAATATAGAATCACCCTGCGTATAGCCACGCGAGGCCATTGGCTTTAAGGGATTACGGCAGGATTACGCTGGATAATGTGCCAGTACATCCCAAGCCTGGTCGGTGATATAATTATAATAGCAGGTTCAACCAAAGGATAATGGAAGAATGGAGAATAGGAAACCAAATGAGATGAGATAAAAAGAAGAGTGAAATAGGAAGGAGATAAGAATAGGACAAGTGGTGTAACGGGGTCGTACTCTCACACTTCCCCCCCTCAAAGCTGGGTGGTAGAAGTAACACCCTGCTTGACAAGGTAGTCATGCAGAGGACGACGGGCGTTACCCATGTCGGTTTCAGAGACCCAGCTGTCCTCAGAAGGATCATAGCCCTTCCAACGAATAAGAAGCTCCACGGTACCATTCCGACGTCGACGATGTGCAAGCACGGACTCGACCTCGTACTCGGGTTCGTTCTGGACGAGGACGGGCGGCGGCGGCGGCGGCTGGCGTCCCACGAAGATCGTGTTAGGATCCCGATAGGGCTTGCAGTGCGGTTCACCCAGTTGATTTCGGGGTTGAATATTTTCAGGAAGTCTCGCCCGAAAATCAGGTCAAGCCCTTTGATGTTGGTGATGGGGAGTGCAGGTCTCCAGCGTAGTGGTCCAATTTGTAGGTGTAACACTGCTTCGCCGTGTACTGGTAGCTTGCTGCCATCCACCATCGTTGCAGAGAATCCTGAAGGCTTGTACTCTTTCCGAAGTCGGTCGATTGCTGCCTTGTCGCAGACGGTGTGAGATGCTCCGCTGTCCACGAGTGCTTGGAGGCGTCGTCCTTTGCAGATGACCTCGAGCACGAGAGGCAGGCGTTGCTCGGAGTACCCAAAGATAGTTTCATTAATGGGGTCATAGGGTACATCCCAATAATCCGTACACACCTTTTCGTTGCTATCTGCTCCTGAGCTAGCAGCTGGCCGAGGCTACTTGGAGAACGGCTCTTCTCCAGGGCCCGGAGTTTCTTTGATGACTGTCCGCGTCATTGATGCCGAAGAACTGGATGCATCCGGAGAAGGAGTTCGGGGTTTTTGCAGCTTCTTGTAGACCCCCAGCTTCCTTTTAAGCTGCTTCAGCTCCACTGACGTCTTCCCTGGGGAACGGGTAGTCGATGTGGGCTGGTGTCGGGAGAGGACGTTGACTCCGTGGAAAGGTCGGCTTCTTTCCACACTCCTTAATTTTTTCCCCATGTTGTCCGGTACCGGTATGATCTCCACAGCTTTCTGCTTCTTTTGGAGTCCCTCCCGTATTTTCTCCAAGGCTCTAGCCCCTCGAAAATCATAAGTTTTCATTAAAGCATCTTTATATGATAGCTTTAACGAATTCTTATAATTTCTTGGGTCTTCAAGGAGTTTCCCTGTTTGGGCAGAGTCTTTTTTCGCGGAGTCTGATTTTTCCTCGGCGATTTCCTCTGGCGAAGACTGGTCGTGGGGTGGAGATTTTCCCCCATCATTTCCTCCTGCTCGCGTCGAATCAGCTTCGTCGAAGTAGATTTTCCCGGAATCCCGCGGCCGTTTCCGGATCTTTTCTTTTTCGCTAGCTAGATCCGCAATCACTGGCGACTCCCGTTTTTTGTCTTCTGATTGGCCGAAAGATTTCCGCCACTGTTGCGTGCCCGATACTCTGCGCGTGCGGCCTTCATTTTGTTGCAGTCGAAGATTCGGTGGCCCGGCACCCCGCAAAAATCACACGTGTAGTTGGTGTTTTTCGGACGTGGCCGCCCGTCGAATCTGTCGATCTCCATCGGGTCGGCGAACGTGGTGTGAGCCGAGCGGTCGCCTTGTCGCGTACTGCCGACGTGCGTCCGTCGTGTTCCGGCGTTGACCATGTCGAAGCGCTCCGCGGCCGAAACGACGTCACTGTAGCTCGCGTAGTTTGACGCTGCCACCTGTCGTTTGACTTCGGTCTTCAGCCCTGCGAGGTACGATTGCACTTTTTCCCCTTCGGTCAGGTCGGGAATTCGGTTATAAAATTCTTCCATCTGCTGCGTGTACTGTGCTACACTCCCGAACTGTCGATGGCGATGAATTTTTTCGCGGGCAAGGAAACCTGAATTTATCGGCTCGAATCGTTTGAGCAGGTCGGGGCGGAACTGCTGCCACGTGTCTTCACCGTGGATGAAGGTACTGTTGCCGCCAATCCACTCGAGTGCCCGCCCTCGCATCAGTGTCGCCGCGAGTCGTACGCGTTGACCGTCCCAGACTGGCGAGCTCCATCCGACGGCTGCGAAGTAGATCTCCATCCCGGCGATCCATCAGCGGGCGTCGGAGTTTCGATCGCTCGGATCGAACGGCTCAGGTGGGCGCGGTTTCGGAGCCTCGAGAAACTGCTGCGACTGCTGCGTCGTCGCCGTTGTCGAGTCGTGCTGCGCTCCGGCGAGTCGAGTTACTCGCTCGAACTCGTTTCGCCACGCTTCGCGATCCGCTCGCAACTCCTCCTGAAGAGCGGCGATGCACACGAAGAGTTGCTGGGTAACCTCGGCGTTGTCGAAGGTTGCCATCCTGTTCAAAACACGCGCGGGAGGGGGAATTCACAAAACGCGGAGCTGGTGCTTACCAGAATCGGCGTCGAATTCGTCGCCCCGGCGGTTTTTCGAGGCAGGTTTTCCCGCAGCTGCTGCTTTGTTGAGCGCGGCCGAGTGAGAAAAGCTCTGATTACCAAGTGTCACAGGATCGAATGACTCGAGGATCGATTGCACTATCGATCAGTACAAGGTGCTTTTATACTTCCAGAGTACATCAGGTAACCAGGTTTATCCTATCCAAAGGAATAGACCCTTCTAGAATATAGAATCACCCTGCGTATAGCCACGCGAGGCCATTGGCTTTAAGGGATTACGGCAGGATTACGCTGGATAATGTGCCAGTACATCCCAAGCCTGGTCGGTGATATAATTATAATAGCAGGATCAACCAAAGGATAATGGAAGAATGGAGAATAGGAAACCAAATGAGATGAGATAAAAAGAAAAGTGAAATAGGAAGGAGATAAGAATAGGACAAGTGGTGTAACGGGGTCGTACTCTCACACAGCTGGACTGGGCAACAAACGAGGAGCGGGTAGCTCTCCACGAGACGGCACCTGAACCGAGGCTGAAGCAGTAGCCCTGCGAGGACCTGAGGGTCTCGGCGTCGTCTGCCCAAGAAGCGTCTGTGTGTCCAGTAAGGACCACTGGCTTGCGTCCTCCTAGCACTAACCCCATGCCCGATGTACTCGCAAGATAACGCAAAACCCTCTTAGCGGCAGACCAATGCTGAGGTCGGTGTCTGCCTGTAGCCACAAAGTGAGCCAGGATGCTGAGAGGGTATGCGAGATGTGGGCGAGTGCAAGTCATCGGGTATATGAGGCAACCCACCAGCTCTGCGTAAGGACCACTGGGCTCTGCTGACTCCTCAGGAACTGGAGCGGAGAGCCTGTGGTCTAGAGGCAGAGGTGTGGGCTGTGCGGAGGAGAACTGAAGGACGAACCTCTGAAGGACCTGGCGCACCAAGTGTGACTGAGTCAAAGTGATGGTGCGCGCTGCTCTGTCCTTGGAGATCTGCAAGCCAAGGTAGTGGTGCAGTTCTCCAAGGTTAGTGCAAGTGTGTCATTTCAGCAGCTCTGCTTTCACGGAGGCCAGTGCGTCCCTGTCTGCTGTGGCAAAGACCAGGTCGTCTACGTAAACAAGGATGTAGAACGGGGTCTGGCCAGCACGAACGAAGAGCAAGGGGTCTGCAGAGGACGGAAAGAATTGCAGGTCAGCAAGCGTAGCACGCAGCGTGTCGTGCCACTCACGAGGAGCCTGCCGCAGGCCGTAGACGAGGCGCTGCAGGAGCCACTTGGTCCCAGGAGGGAAGGTACCAGTGAAGCCCTGAGGGCGGCGCAGGTAGACCTGCTCGTGTAGACTGCCCTGAAGAAAGGCAGTGGAGAAGTCGAGTGAGTGAAGCTCGTAGTCACGCTGAGGTGCTACGTGTAGCAGCACCCGAAGAGTAGTCATCTTCGGGGTCGGAGCGAAGGTCTGGAAGAATTCCACCCCCTCACGCTGACTGAAACCTCCAGCCCCGTAGCGCGCCTTGAGCACAGGCGACTCTCCAGGAGGGCGCTTCACCTTGAAGAGTCAGCGGCCATCGACTACGTTCACCCCAGGTGGGGGAACTACGTCGACGTAGGTGCCGGTGGATCTCCAAGATGCCATCTCCTGCTCCATGGCAGCTATCGACGGAGAGGCCCAGGGTCCCGAGACCGCCTCAGCGTAAGTGCGAGGGGTCGGGATGTCGAAAGTGTCCGGGTCACGCTCAGGGACTAGAAGCATAGAGCAGAGATGGGGAGTAGCCTCGGACAGGAAAGCAAGCTCGAACTGGCGGTCCTCCAGGACGTCACTACCGAGGGCAGGAGCACCCCCGACAGACGAAGGACAGGCAGGGTCGGAGACCAGAGCGGTGGCATAGTCAAGGCGGCGGGTAGAGGCAAAGTCAGCAACTGCAGCGACAAGGGCGTCAAGGCTCGAAACCGGAACAAACGAGTCGGTAACGAGAGAGGCAAGGAATGGAGGAACAAGAGGACGAGCGGCACGTAGGTAGTCAGACAGGGGGGGGGAGCAATGACAAGGGAGGACGGAGGGGGCGACGGGAGAAGGGGAGGACGAGACGCGTGGGAACGAAGCAACATAGGGTGAGAGCGCGAGACAGGGGAGACAGGTCGAGCACGGGAGGGACGGCGAGACCAGACGGAGACGGAGGAGTCGGGTCAGGAGACAGAGGAGGGGACACAAGAGGGGAACGAGGGGGGAAACGGGCCAGAGACGAGTCCGGAGGAGGGAACACATGGCCGTAGAAAGGAGGAGGAGGAGGTACAGGCACGGGGTCAGGGGACGGAAGGCTGAGCAGGCGAAGAGCGGACACCGGCGGGGACTGCTTCGGCGGCGGTGTGACACCGACGCCGGGACCGCAAGTTGCCTGGCGGCTACCTCTAGAACACTCCACGCCAGCACCCCCAGAGGGAACACCCCCAGAGCTCAGAACCCCTCGAGCACCGGTACCACCCCCAAGCCCGCCGGGACAAGCCACGACAGGATTCCCAGGACTAATACCCACCCCAACTCCAGCACCCCCAGAGGCAACGAACTGCTGCGGCGGCGGCCGCAATGACGGCTGCGGTGGCGGCGGCGGCGGTGACGACGGCTGCGACAGCGATGGCGATGACGGCTGCGAAGGCGGCGGAGGAGGAGACACCTGAGAAGGGGTAGGCGGCGAGGACTGCGCCGCAGTACTACCAGAGTCAGCAGAGCCGGCCCTCGACGTAGGGCATGCACGGTAGGGCTGGGGAGGAGGGAAACTCAGGGAACGACCCGGGAAGGCCTAGGACGAGACCGTGCTGTGACATGTGACGCAGACGCGGGAGCGCAGGATGACCTAGGCGGTGGTGCCAGAGAAGAGTCGGGTGAGTGAGAGACCGACAGGAGCAGGCAGCAGCAACCGGGGGAGACGCGGTCACCTGAAGGGGGGTCCGAGTCGGGGGGGTCACCGTGTCCAGTGTGAAGAGACCGGACACCGGGTCCCAGGGGAACGTGGACAGGGGGGCACCAGTGGCGGCCTCGGTACAGACAGCGTACCGCTCGTGTCCAGGGAATGTAGTGGTGACGCCAAGGTCTTGAAGGCAGCCGACACCAACTAGGTTCCTTGAGAGCGAGGGGATGTGCAGTCCTGTGAGCGAGCCCGAAGGAACCGCCGGGCAGGGGAGGGTGGTGGAACTGCGGGCGACTACTGGGCCGGAGGAGGGTTCAGCAAGAGAGACTGCGATAGGGACAGGAAGCGGTGTCAACGTTGTGGAGTCACGGAAGAAGCACCGGGAAGCGCCAGAGTCGAGGGTAAAGGAGAGCGCGGCAGTGGCGGCCGGAGGCGAAGCAGCGACGGAAGCACCAAGGCTAAACAAAGCAGGGGATCCTACGCCTGACGCAGCAAAGGAGTCTAAGGAAGGCACACCCACACTAGGCAACAAGGGGTAATAAGACGGAAGCACACTAGAGTCATCAGCATACATCACATGCAGAGCAGCAACAATCTCATCCATGTCCAGATAAAAAATCTGAACCCTACGACGAAGCAAACTATGACAGTCTGGGAGCTCGGGCGACGGGCCGAAATGCTGACGAAACAGGTCGTCCAGGCGACGGAAACAGCGGACTGAGGTGTGACCGATCTTACCGCAAACGAAGCCACGACGAGGACCGGTCTGGAGCAGGTACTGACAGCGTGCGTTACCCGAACCACCACCCAGCAGCCCACCACGTGCAGCACCACCACGTCCAGCGCTACCACCAGCGCTAGGCAACCCGGGCGGGAGTCCACTCGCCCGTCTGTGTTGCGGCTGCTGCGTCTGCTGCGGGTGCTGCGGGTGCTGCGGCTGACGCGAGTCCGGCTGCAACGCCGGTGGCTGCTGAGACGGTTGCTCAGCTGCACTTGGCAGGGTCCCCTCGTCCGCACCACCACCAGGAGACCGAGCTCCACCACCACTTACATCTGCACCCCCACCCCCACCGCCACGCCCAGCCTTGGGGCGGCGACCCTTCCCCGGACGGACCTGTGTTGCAGCTGCAGTCTCAGCCACAGCAACAGAACCGTCAGAGAAGGTGCACTGAGCGGGGGCGCAACCCTGAAAGATAGGGACCGGCACAGTACCGCTAGTCTGAGCGATAGAGCGGTGGCGGGCCTCTATAGCGGATAGGGTGTCGACAAAGTCAGTGAGGGTGAGGTCTGCAGGGTGGACGCTAAGGAAGTTCTCACGGGCAGTGGCAAGACGGTCAGGGAGGCAGGTGGCTAGCAGATAGAGAGTAGAGGTGAGGGGCGGCTGGTGGGCTAGAAGCTGTGTGGGAGTGCAGGCAGCACGCCAGGTCTCGTCTATAGTGTGCAGGTGAGCGGCCAGGTCGGCGACAGTGGGGAACGACGCAAGGTCAGAGAAGAGCATGGGGAGGATCAGACGACCGACCGAGGCAGCAGGCGGGGTGAAAAAGCGCTGGACAACAGCATCTAGGAAATCCTGGGCAGTGGTGATAGACCTAAAGCGCGGTCGCTCGGACAGGGGGAGGGCATTGCTAATGGCAAGCTGTGCGACAGCGTCACGGGACAGCCAGCCAGAGCGAGCAAGGGCAGTGGCCGCAACGGACTCATGCTCAGCGGACGACGGATCAGTAGACAGTGCAGCGGGGGGGTCAGGGCAGGGGAGAGTACCGTCAAGATGGATAGACAGAGAGTGGCCATCCTGCCGCTGACCAGTGAGGTGGCGACGGAGGTCAGCAAGCCACGCATCAAACTCAATCGGCTGGCCCTCAGCGTCAAAGCGAAGCACCTCCACCATCAGTGACAATAGAGGGCAGTGGAGAGTAGTACAGTGCAATGCAGTGCGGCGCAGTGTGGTACAGTGCGGTGCAGTGCGGTGCAGTGCGGTGCGGTGCGATGCAGTGCGGTGCAGTGCGGTACAGTACGGTGCAGTGCGGTACAGTGCGGTGCAAGGCGGCCTAGTACGGTACCGGGTGGGTTTGCAGGGCAGTGCTGATCGGGAGGAACGGGCTGAACCCGAGGCGGCGGCGGGCTGGCGACGACGCGAATGCAGGAGCCGGCCGGTGGACACCAGACGCGAGGGGCCAGCAAACGGCGGCAACGGGGGCCGGCGAGGAGCTGGCGCGACGGCGAGTAGGGCCAGCCACGACGACGAGGAGACACGGCCGCGACGGCGGCTAGGGGCAGGGACAGGGACAGCCGCGAAGGCGGCTAGGGGCGGCCGCGACGGCAGGAGTGACCGTGAGGCGGTTGGAGACGGCAGCGACAGCAGCTAGGGGCGGCCGCGATGGCGAGGGAGGGGCTGGCTAGGGACGGGCGCGACGGCCAGGGGGCTGGCTAGGGGCAGACACGACGGCCAGGGGGCCGGCTAGGGGCGGACGCGACAGCTAGGGGGCGGCCTAGGGACGAGCGCGACGGCCAGGGGGCCGGCTAGGGACGGGCGTGACGGCCAGGGGGCCAGCTAGGGGCGGACGCGACGGCCAAGGGGCCGGCTAGGGACGGGCGCGACGGTCAGGGGGCCGGCTAGGGGTGGACGCGACGGCGAGTGGGCCGGCTAGGGGCGGACGCGACGGCCAGGGGGCCGGGTAGGGACGGACGCGACGGCCAGAGGGCCGGCTAGGGGCGGACGCGACTGCCAGGGGGCCGTCTAGGGACGGGCGCGACGGCCACGGGGCCGGCTAGGGGCGGACGCGACGGCCTGGGGGCCGGCTAGGGGCGGACGTAACGGCCAGGGGGCCGGCTAGGGACGAGCGTGATGGCCAGGGGGCCGGCTAGGGACGGACGCGACGGCCAGGGGGCCGGCTAGGGGCGGACGCGACGGCCAGGGGGCCGGTTAGGGGCGGACGCGACGGCCAGGGGCCCGGCTAGGGACGGGCGCGACGGCCAGGGGGCCGGCTAGGGACGGGCGCGACGGCCAGGGGGCCGGCTAGGGACAGGTGCAACGGCCAGGGGGCTGGCTAGGGACGTGCGCGACGGCCAAGGGGCCGGCTAGGGGCGGACGCGACGGCCAGGGGGCCGGCTAGGGGCGGACGAGACGGCCAGGGGGCCGGCTAGGGGCGGACGCGACGGCCAGGGGGCCGGCTAGGGGCGAACGCGACGGCCAGGGGGCCAGCTAGGGACGGACGCGACGGCCAGGGGGCCGGCTAGGGGCGGACGCGACGGCCAGGAGGCCGGCTAGGGACGAGCGCGACGGCCAGGAGGGCCGGCTAGGAGTGGGGCACGACGGTGGCTAGGGCCTAGGGGGCGGAAGCGTGGGAGTGCTAGGAGGGGAACTTAACCTACTATGATACCATATCAGAAAGAATAATTGAACTAGAATGTGTGAGTACAAGGGTATATAGACTAGGGTGTTGTACCCTCTAAGGCACAATCCAGTATAGTCTACAGTAACTACCTAAGTTACATTTGACAAGAGGCCACAAGGCCAATCTGTCAAACATGTGTAATCTGTAATATTTGTATAGACTGTATAGGGTCACCTCTTAGAGAGTACAATCCTTAGATATATTTCCTTGTACATAGGTTCTTATTTATCATTCAGTTATGAGATGGTATCAGCAGTAGGTAGGTCCCGCTGACTGCCCACGCTTCCGCTCTCGGACCTAGCCGCCCGTCCCCCCTAGGCGCCCCGTTCCCCAGCCGCCCACGCGCCCGTCCTAGTCAACCCCGCGCCCACTCTAGCTGCGCCCTAGGCACCCGTCCTAGCCGCGCCCTAGGCGTCCGTCCTAGCCGTGCCCGCCACCGCCCTGCACCTTCCCTGGTACGGTTCTGAATCACATTGTACCGCATTGCATCGCACTGCACCGCACTGTACCGCACTGCACCGCACTACACCGCACTGCACCGCACTGTACCACACTACACCGCACTGCACTGCACTGCACTGCACCGCACTGTACCGCACTGCACCGCACTGACTCGCCCGGCGCCGCCCTGCATTGTTCCTAATGGCGGGGGAGCTTCGCTTCGACGCTGAAGGCTAGCTGCTGGAGTTCGAGGCGTGGCTAGCCGACCTCCGCCGCCACCTCACTGGCCAGCGGCACGATGGCCACTCACTGTCGGTTCACCTCGATGGTACGCTCCCCTGCCCAGACCCCCTTGTTGCGCTGCCCGCTGACCCCACATCTGCTGAGCGTGAGTCCGCTGCGGCCGCTGCCCTTGCTCGCTCTGTCTGGCTTTCGCATGACGCTGTCGCACAGTTAGCTATCAGCCAGACCCTTCCCCTGTCTGAGCGCCCTCGCTTTCGGTCTATCACCACTGCCCAGGCCTTCTTAGATGCTATTATCCAGCGCTACTCCACCCCGCCTGCTGCCTCGGTGGGTCGCTTGATCCTCCCTCTCCTCCTCCCTGACCTTGCGTCTTTCCCAACGGTCGCTGACCAGGCTGCTCACAATAGAAGAGACCTGGCGCGCTGCCTGCACTGACACACAGCTTAGAGACCACCAGCCGCCCCTTACCTCTACCCTCTACCTGCTTGCCACCCGCCTCCCTGACCACCTTGCCGCTGCCCGTGACCGCTTCCTTAGCGTCCACCCCGGTAACCTCACCCTCACTGACTTTGTAGACACCCTGACTGCTATAGAGACCCGCCACCGCTCTATCGCCCAGGCGAGCGGTACTGTGCCGGTCCCTATCTTTTAGGGTTGTGCCCCCACTCGGTGCACCTTCTCCGATGGTTCTAATGCTGTGGCTGAGATCGTCGCTGCAGCGCAGTTCCGTCCGGGGAAGGGCCGCCGCCCCAAGGCTGGGCGCGGCGGAGGGGGTGGGGGTACCGGTGGAGGTGCTGGTGGAGTCGGGTCGCCTGGTGGTGGCGCGGACGAGGGGACCCTGCCAGGTGCAGCCGAGCAGCCACCCCAGCAGCCGCAGCAACCGCAGCAGCCACAGTAGCTGCAGCAGACGAGACGGGCGAGTGGTCTCCCGCCCGGGTGGCCTGGCGCTGGTGGTGGTCGTGCACGTGGTGGTGTGCCGGGTGGCGGTGCGGGAGGCGTGCGCTGCCACTACCAGCTTCAGACTGGTCCTCACCGCGGCTTCGTTTGCGATAAGATCGGTCACACCACTGCCCGCTGTTTTCGTCGCCTGGACGACTTGTTTCGTCAGCGCTTCGGCCCGTCGCCCGACCTCCCGGACTAGCACAGCTTGCTTAGTCGTAGAGTTCAGATTTTTGACATGGACATGGATGACATTGTTGCTGCCCTGCATGTGATGTATGCTGATGACTCTAGTGTGCTTCCCTCTTATTACCCCTTGTCGCCTAGTGTAGGTGTGCCTAGCTTAGACTCCCCTGCTGCGTCAAGTGTAGGCTCTCCTGCTTTGTTTAGCCTCAGTGCTTCTGCCGCTGCTCCGCCGCCAGGCGCCACTGCTATGCTTTCCTTCACCTTGGACTCTGGCGCTTCCCGGTGTTTCTTCCGCGACTCCAATACGCTGACGCCGCTTCCTGTTCCTACTGCAGTTTCTCTTGCTGACCCCTCCGGCGGTCCGGTAGTCGCCCGCAGTTCCACCACCCTTCCCTGTCCGGCGGTTCCTTCGGACTCTCGCACAGGTCTGCATATCCCCTCGTTCTCCAGGAACCTAGTTGGTGTCGGCTGCCTCCAGGACCTTGGCGTCACCACTACGTTCCCTGGTCACGAGTGGTATGCTGTCTATACCGAGGCCGCCTCTCGTGCCCCCCTTACCACGTTCCCCCAGGACCCAGTGTCCGGCCTGTTCACACTGGACACCGTAACTCCCCCGGCTGGGGCGCCCCCTCAGGTGGCTGTGTCTACCCAGGTTGCTGCTGCCTGCTCCTGACGGTCCCTCACTCACCCGACTCTCCTGTGGCACCACTGCCTAGGTCACCCTGCACTCCCGCGTCTGCGTCACATGTCTGAGCACAGTCTCGTCCTTGGTCTCCCCGGTTCGTTCCCCGAGTTTCCCTCCTCCCCCGCCCCACCGTGCACGCCTTGTGTCAAGGGTCAGCTTCGCCATTGTTAGGATTAAGGACAGAGTCTAGGTGAACTTAGGAGCTAGAATTACTCAAAATATAAATCCGAAATTCTGGACAGAAAAGTCGTCTTCACAAGAAACGACGTCGACAAAAACCTAGCCGTTGGAATGTCGCGAAACTTGGATATGTTGTAGCTCTTAATCTCAGCTACCGTTCCCAATTTGAATCACGTTGATTGATGAAGTATTCGCGACGCTATGGCTTTCGACGCACTAGGGGGTAAGCTGTAGGAGGAGAACTTAACTCAATCTCAAGAGTTCAATCAAAGTTCAAGAATCTCACAAGGAATTAGAAGGAGCAAGAGAAAGGTTGGGATAGGAAGAGAGGGATGAGAGGGAAGGTCCCAAGAGAGTCCCCAACCAAGGAAACCCCATAAGCACAAAGATTCCCTCCCTATAGGAACCTCAACTTTGACCTTTGTCCCTTCCCAACCAATCCATCCAAGTTGGCCACCCTTGCCAACCTAGCTTGGTTGTTCCCAACCAATTTGCAGCTGTTACAGTAGAGTGACAAGTTTCCCCAACCCCAAAGGTCCCAACTCCATATAAAGTCACCCCACAACTTCACTTAGTAACCGCCGCAATTGTAACGCAAGCTCATGAACTTTGAATCTTCATAGCTTTCGCGTTCTTGCTCCGATTGAAGCGATTCTTGTTGCGTCGGAAAGATCTTCTCAAGATCTATCATCACAAATACCTGCTCAGACAGAATAACACAAAACACATTCCCAAACTCCAGAACACACCACACACAAATGCTTGCACATTCAAACCACACATGCAAGTTGAAAAAACATGGGATGGGAGGCAGACAGAATGTGATAGCATATGATGACATCACACAACAGCCATGCCCTTCACTCCTCCTCGTTTCCCCCTACCGCCGCGCCGCTGCAGACCCTGTACATGGATGTCTGGGGCCCCGCCCCCGTCCATGGGCCGCATCGAGAGCGCTACTTCCTAGTGCTTGTCGATGACTTCAAACGCTACACCACAGTCTTTCCCCTGGAGCAAAAGGCCGACGTGCCTGACGCTCTCATCCCCTGGCTTGTTGCTGCGCGTGTCCACCACGGTCTCCCTGTCTTGCGTCTTCACTCCGACCGTGGTGGCGAGTTTGCCTATGGTGTCCTTGGTCGGTTCTGTCGTGCGGAGGGCATCACCCAGACGTTCACCCTGCCGGACTCCCCACAGCAGAATGGGGTTGCTGAGCGACGCATCGTTTTGGTCATGGAGGTGGCTCGCACCTCCATGATTCATGCCGGTGCATCCCATTTTCTGTTGCCGTTTGCCGTGCGCTACGCTGCTCACCAGCTTAACCTATGGCCGCACCCTCAGCAGCCGCAGGTTTCGCCGACCCTCCTTTGGTCTGGGTCTCCTGGTGATGTGTTTGCATTCCATGTCTGGGGCTGCCTTGCTCACGTTCGTGCCTCTAGCACGGACAAGCTCACTGCCCACACCCTTCCCTGTGTCTTCCTCGGTTTTCCCCTTGACGCGTCCGACTGGCCCTTCTACCAATCGCCGTCCCACCGGTTCTTTCATCCCCGTGCCGTCACCTTTGACGAGTCTGTCTCCTTCTACCGCCGCTTCCCTCACCAAGGTCCCCCAGTTACTCCCCCCCTGTTCCTGGTAACTCCTTCCCCGGTGGTCCCTGCCCCTCCCCCTCCCCCTCCCTGTCCTGCCCCCTCTGGTGTGTCCCACGTCACCCCCCTCACGTCGGTTGTCCCGATCGAGGAGTCTTCAGACTCTAGTGGTCCTGCGGCGCAGTCCTCGCTGTCTGCCCCTCCCCAGGTGTCTCCTCCTCCACCGCCTCCGCAGCCGCCATCGCCTCTGCTGTCGCAGCCGTTGTCTCCGCCGCCGCCGCCGCCATCGTCGCAGCAGCAGTTTGTTGACTATGGGGGTGCTGGTGTTGGGGTGGGTACTAGTCCCGGGGCGCTTGTCGTGGCTTATCCCGGTGGGCCTGGGGGTGGTATCGGTGCCGGAGGGGTTTCGAGCTCTGGGGGTGTTCCTTCTGGGGGTGCAGGAGTGGAGGGTTCTCGAGGTAGCCGTGGTGTAGCTTGCGGCCCTGGTGTCAGTGTTGTGCCGCCGCAGCCGCAGTCCCCGCCGGTGTCCGCCCTTCGTCTTCTCGGCTTTCCGTCTCCTGACCCTGCATCTGTTTCTCTCCTGCCGTCCCCTCCTCTTCCTGTCTACGGCCCTGTGTTTCCTCCGCCGGACTCGTCTCTGGCTTCTCTTCCACCTCGTTCCCCCCTTGTCTCCCCTCCTCTGTCTCCTGACCCGACGCCTCCGTCTCACGTCTGGTCTCGCCGTCCCTCCCGCGCTCGTCCTGTCTCCCCTGTCACGCGCTCTCACCCTATGTTGCTCTGTTCCAACGTGTCTCGTCCTCCCCTCCTACCGTCGCCTCCTCCGTCCCCTCTAGCCGTTGCGCCTCCTTTGTTTGACTACCTTCGTGCCACGTGTCCTCTTGTTCCTCGGGTCCTTGCCTTACCGACCCGTCCGTTCCGGTTTCGCGTCTTGACGCTCTTGTCGCTGCGGTCAGTGCCTCTACCCGCCGCCTTGACTACGCCACTGCTCTGGTCTCCGACCCTGCCTGTCCTCTGTTTGTCAAGGGTGCTCCTACCCTCGGCAGTAACGTCCCGGAGGACCGCCAAATCGAGCTTGCTTTCCTGTCTGAGGCTGCTCCCCATCTCTGTTCCATGCTGCTAGTCCCTGAGGGTGACCCAAACGCCTTCGACATCCCGACCCCTCGCACTTACGCTGAGGCGACCTCGGGACCTTGGGCCTCTCAGTGGATAGCTGCCATGGAGCAGGAGATGGCATCTTGGAGATCCATCGGCACCTACGTCGACGCAGTTCCCCCACCTGGGGTGAACGTAGGCGATGGCCGCTGGCTCTTCAAGGTGAAGCGCCCTCCTGGAGAACCGCCTATGTTCAAGGCGCGCTACGTGGCTAGAGGCTTCAGTCAGTGTGAGGGGGTGGACTTCTTTCAGACCTTCGCTCCGACCCCGAAGATGAGTACTCTTCGGGTGCTGCTACACGTAGCAGCCCAGCGTGACTACGAGCTTCACTCCCTCGACTTCTCCACTGCGTTTCTTCAGGGCAGTCTACACGAGCAGGTCTACCTGCGTTGCCCTTAGGGGTTCACTGGCACCTTCTCTCCTGGGACCCAGTGGCTCCTGCGGCGCCCCGTCTACGGCCTGCGGCAGGCTCCTCGTGAGTGGCACAACACGCTGCGTGCTACCCTTGCTGACTTGCAGTTCTTTCCATCCTCTGCAGACCCCTCGCTCTTCGTTCGTGTTGGCCAGACTCCGTTCTACATCCTTGTTTACGTAGACGACCTGGTCTTTGCCACCGCGGACAGGGACGCACTGGCCTTGGTGAAGGCAGAGCTGCTGAAGAGACACACTTGCACTGACCTTGGAGAATTGCGCCGTTACCTTGGCTTGCAGATCTCCAGGGATAGAGCAGCGCGCACCATCACTTTGACTCAGTCACACTTGGTGCGCCAGGTCCTTTAGAGGTTCGGCCTTCAGTTCTCCTCCGCACAGCCCACCCATCTACCTGTAGACCACAGACTCTCCGCTCCAGTTCCTGAGGAGTCAGTAGAGCCCAGTGGTCCTCAGGCAGAGCTGGTGGGTTGCCTCATGTACCTGATGACTTACACTCGCCCAGATCTCTTATACCCTCACAGCATCCTGGCTCGCTTTGTGGCCACAGGCAGACACCGTTCTCAGCACTGGTCTGCTGCTACGAGGGTTTTGCGTTATCTTGCGAGTACATCGGGCATGGGGTTAGTGATAGGAGGACGCAAGCCAGTGGTCCTTACTGGACACACAGACGCTTCTTGGGCATACGACGCTGAGACCTTGAGGTCTTCCTAGGGCTACTGCTTCAGCCTTGGTTCAGGTGCCATCTCGTGGAGAGCTACTCGCTCCTCGTCTGTTGCCCAGTCCAGCTGTGAGGCCGAGATCTACGCCGGTGCCATGGCGGCACAGGAGCTCCGTTGGCTGACCTTCTTGCTCACTAACTTAGGTGAGCAAACAGGTCAGCCAGCGGAGCTCCTGTGCCGCCATGGCACCGGCTTAAATCTCAGCCTCACAGCTAGACCGGGCAACAGACGAATGGACCTCCACGAGATGGCACCTGATCCAAGGCTAATGGAGTAGCCTTGGGAGGACCTGAGTGTCTCAGCGTCGTGTGCCCACGAAGTGTCTTTGTGCCCAGCAAGGACCATTGGCCTGCGGCCTCCCAGCACTATCCCCATGGCCGATGTACTTCCTAGATAACGCAGAACCCTCTTAGCTGCCGACCAGTGCTGTGGTCGGTGTCTGCCTGTGGCCACAAAGCGAGCCAGGATGCTGAGAGGGTATGCGAGATCTGGACGAGTGCAAGTCATCGGGTACATAAGGCAACCCACAACCTCAGCGTAAAGACCACTAGGCTCTACAGACTCCCCAAGGACTGGAGCCGAGAGCATGTGATCTACTAGCAGAGGTGTGGGCTGTGCGGAGGAAAACTGAAGACCGAACCTCTGAAGGACATGGCGGACCAAGTGTGACTGTGTGAGAGTGATGGTGCGCGCTGCTCTATCCCTGGAGATCTGCAGGCCAAGGTAGCGACGCAGCTGTCCTAGGTCAGTGTAGGTGTGTCTTCTCAGCAGCTTGGCCTTCACGGAGGCCAGTGCGTCTCTGTCTGTAGTAGCAAAGACCAGGTCGTCTGCGTAGACAAGGATGTAGAACGGAGTCTGGCCGGAACGGACGAAGAGCGAGGGGTCTGCAGACGACGGGAAGAACTGCATGTCAGCAAGTATAGCACGCAGCATGTCGTGCCATTCACGGGGTGCATGTCGCTAGCCGTAGACGGGGCGCCGTAGATGCCACTCGGTACCAGGGGGAATGGTACCGGAGAAGCACTGGGGGCGGCGCAGGTAGACCTGCTCATTTAGATTGCCCTGGAGGAAAGGTGTGGAGAATTCAAGGGAGTGAAGCTCGTAGTCACGCTGTGCTGCTACATGTAGCAGTGCCCCAAGAGTAGTCATCTTCGGGGTCTGGGCGAAGGTCTGAAAGAAGTCCACCCCCTTAGGCTGATCGAAGCCTCGAGCAACGTAGCGCGCCTTGAAGACAGGCGGCTCTCCAGGAGGGCGCTTCACCTTGAAGAGCCATCGGCCATCGACCACGTTCACTCCAGGTGGGGGAACTGCGTCAATGAAGGTACCGGTGGATCTCCAAGATGCCATCTCCTGCTCCATGGCAGCTATCCACTGAGAGGCCAAGGCTCCCGAGGTGGCCTTAGCGTAGGTGCGAGGGGTCGGGATGTTAAGGGCATCAGGGTCACCCTCAGGGACTAGCAGCATGGAACAGAGATGGGGAGTGGCTTCAGACAGGAAAGCGAGCTCGTACTGCCTGTCATCTAGGACGTTACTTCCAAGGGCAGCCACACCCTCGATGGTTGGAGGGCAAGCAAGGTCAGAGACCAGAGCAGTTGCGTAGTCAAGGCGGCGGGTAGCGGCGAAGTCAGTGGCTGCAGCTACAAGAGCCGACAGACTCGAGACAGGAACAGACGGGTCGATAACAAGAGAGGCAAGGACACGGGGAAAAAGGCGACACACAGCACGGAAGAAGTCAGAGAACGGGGGCGGGGCCGCAGCAAGTGACGACGTAGAAGGAGCTGGCAGGAGCGGAGGAGCACGAGACGCGTAGGAGCTAAGCAACATAGGGTGAGATAGCTGAACAGGGGAGGTAACATGAGCACGAGACGGACGACGAGACCAGACGTGAGACGGAGGAGTCGGGTCAGGAGAGAGGGGAGGAGACAGAGGAGGAGAACGGGGAGGGAAACGAGCCGGAGAGGAGTCTGGCGGAGGAAACACGGGGCTATAGACCAGCGGAGGAGGAGGCGAAGAGCGGACACCAGCGACGACTGGTGCGACTGCTGCCCGACTCCAACAGCAGAACCTCCAGCGTCAGCACGACTCCCTCCGAGAAGCTCCACGCCAGCACCCCCAGAACGGGAACCCGCTCTAGTACCTGCTCCTGCACGCTCCCCAGCACCCCCAGAACGCACGAACCCTAGCGGCGGTGACGACGGCGGCGACGGAAGCGGCGGAGGCGGCTGTGGCAGAGACAGCAACGGCGGCGACAGAGGAGATGAGACTGGGGCGGGGGGAGGGACTCCGCAGAGCCGCAAAAGTCAGAAGGGTTCCTTGGCAGGGACACCCGACCATGGAGGGGTGACGTGACACACACCAGACGGGGCAGGGAGGGGAGGGGGGGGGAGCTGGGGCAACCGGGGGAGGGGGGACAAGGAACAAGGGGGGGTTAACGGGGGGACCACGGTGGGAAATGCGGTGGTAAAAGGAGACGGACTCGTCAAATGTGACGTCACGAGAGTGAAATAACCGGTGAGACAGCGGGTGGTAATAGTGCCACTCAAACAGGTCGAGGGGAAAACGTAGGAAGACACAGAGGGCAGTGCAGGCAGTGAGCTTGTCCATGTGAGAGGCACGAATATGAGCAAGGCAGCCCCAGACGTGGAACGCAGACGCGTCACCAGGGGACCCGGTCCAGAGGAGGGTCGGCAAAACCTGCGGCTGCTGAGAGTGCGGCCACAGGTTAAGCTGGTGAGCAGCGTAGCGAACATCGAACGGCCACAGAAAATGGGGTGCACCGGCATGGATCATAGAGGTACGAGCCACCTCCATGACCAAACTGATGCATGGCTCAGCGACCCCATTCTGCTGCGGGGAGTCCGGCAACTACCCCTCCGCTCGACAGAAGCGACCAAGGCAGCCAGAGGCGAACTCGCCACCATGGTCGGAGTGAAGACGCAACACAGGGAGACCTCGGTGAACACGCGCAGATAAACCACTGGATAAGAACGTCAGGCACGTCGGCCTTCTGCTCCAGGAGAAACACCGTGGTGTAGTGTGTGTTGTCGTCGACAAGCACGATGAAGTAGCGCTCTCGACGCGACCCATGGACGGGGGCAAGGCCCCAGACGTCCATCTGCAGGGTCCGCAGCGGTGCAGCGATGGGGGGGAAACGAGGAGGAGTGAGGGGCACGGCGGAGCCGGTGAGGAGGGTAGCGCGGGGAACGACTTAGGGAGACCTAAGACAAGACCGTGCTAAGACATGTGACGAAGACGTGTGAGGGCAGGGTGACCTAGACGGTGGTGCCACAGAAGCATCGGGTGAGTAAGCAACCGACACGAGCAAGCCGCAGCAACCTGGGAAGACGCAGACACCTGGGGAGACGTCCCAATCGGGGGGGACGCGGTGTCCAGCGTGAACAGGCCAGACACCGGGTCCAGGGGTAACGTGGTGAGGGGAGCACCAGTGGCGGCCTCGGTACAGACAGCGTACCTCTCGTGACCAGGGAACGTAGTGGTGATGCCAAGGTCCTGGAGGCAGCCGACACCAACTAGGTTCGTAGAGAACGAGGGGATGTGCAGGCCTGTAAGGGAGCCCGAAGGAACCCCCGGACAGGGAAGGGTGGTGGAGCTACGGGCGACTACAGGACCTGAGGAAGGGTCTGCAAGGGGAACTGCGGTGGGAGCGGCAAGCGGCGTAAGCGTAGTGGAGTCCCGAAAGAAACATTGGGAAGCACCGGAGTCCAGGGTGAAGGAGAGAGTGGCAGTGGCGGCAGGGGTCGGAGGAGCAAGGGTGGAGCCAAGGCTAAACAAAGCAGGAGATCCTACGCCTGACGCAGCAGTGGAGTCTGAACTAGGCACACCTACACTAGGCAACAAGGGGTAATTGGAACCAGTCACACTAGAGTCATCGACATACAGTACATACAATACAGAGCTAATCTCGTCCATGTCCATATCAAGATCCTAGCACCACGGCGGAGCAGACTGTGCCAATCAAGGAGGTCTGGCGCCGGGCCAAAGCGGAGACGAAACAGGTCGTCTAGGCGACTGAAACAGGTCGTCTAGGCAACTGAAACAATGAGTGGGGGTATGGCCGATCTTACTGCACACGAGGCCGCTACGAGGACCAGTCTGGAGGTGGTACTGGCAGCGCCCGTCACTCGCACCACCACCCGACGACACGATGCGCGCACGACCACTGCGACCACCTCCACCACCGGCGCCAGACCACCCAGGCGGTAGATGGCCGACCCACCGCTGCTGCTGCTGCTCCGTGGCACCTGCCCCAGCGCCCTCGTCGGAACTACCAGCGGGCGAACCACCTCCACCACCGCCGCCACCCCCTCCTCCGCTATCTCCGCCGCACCCCACTAGCGACCCTTAGCCAGACGAAACTGCGCTGCGGCGGCTGTCTCCGCGGCAAGGGCTGTCTCAGCGACAGCAGTAGAACCGTCAGAGTAAGTGCACTGAGCGGGGGCACAACCCTGAAAGATAGGGACTGGCGTAGTACCGCTGGACTGGGCGATAGAGCGCTAACGAGTCTCTATAGCAGACAGGGTGTCGACAAAGTCAGTGAGGGTGAAGTCTGCGGGGTGGAGACTAAGAAAGTGATCGCGGGTAGTAGCAAGGCGGTCAGGGAGGCGGATGGGAAGCAGGTAGAGGGTGGAGCAGATGGGGGGCTGAAACACACTAAGCTGTGCCTCATTGCAGGCAGCGTGCCAGGTCGAGTCTAGCATGCGCAAGTGCGTAGCGAGGTCAGCGACAGTGGAGAAGGACGCGAGATCAGGAAAGAGCATGGGCAGAATCAGGCGACCGACAGAGGCAGAGGGCGAGGCGCACGTGAAGAATTGGGTCACCACCGTCCTCGTACCATTCCTGCGCACCATCCCTGCGAGGCGTGGTGGCCGTCAGAATTCGCTGGTGGTCCTCGACTCGTATAAGGGACACCTCACTGAGGGAGTGTCTCAGTTGATGCGACTGTTCAAGCTCTCCCGTGCAGTCATTCCTGGCGGACGCACGCCTAGCGTACAGCCTTTGGACGTGGCAGTGAACCACTGCGTCAAGGCGCACGTCCGTCGATCGTACAGCGAGTGGTTCGAAGAGTTCGGCTGCGAGTTGACCACTACTGCTGGTGAGCACCATGTTTTGTTGTCGACGTGTATTCTGTGATTTTTTCGTTTTTTTTTTACTGTGGTTCACATGGCTTGCGTTTGCCCCGTCATTTAGTCAAGACTAACTATCGTGCTCTGTTTCTGTTTCTGCCTGCCAGGGAACTTGCGCAAACCACCGGCCGAGCTTGTGTTGCAATGGATTGCTGACGCGTGGGCCGCGGTGCCGGCAGAACTCATCCGCCGCGCGTTCAAGACGTGCGGCATCGCCAACGCGACCGATGGCACAGAGGACGAGGTGATTCTTGCCCACATGCGGGATGACGCGGAGGTCGAGGTAATGGACGATGTGCACGCCGAAATGGAGGAGACTGGGGCGCAGAATCCCTTCTACGACGTGGAGTACATCGGGCCCAGCGCTGCGCCAGGCGTGGAGGACGACGAGCCAGATATGGAATTTGAGATCGATGCTGTGACTTCTGCCTGATCCTCTGGAACGCCGCGGGCGGATGTCGCAGGACCAACAGCAGCAGCAGCAGCAGCAGCAGACTTGTCCCTAGACACGACAGCACGTGCAACAGCAAAAGCCTTAGCAACAGCAGCAACAGGAGGAGAAGTCCCTGCTAGCGAAGATGACGAGGGCGATGGCGGAGAGATGCCGGCGGCGGAGGTTCTTGCTGGCCTGGCTGCGCTCCGCTGGACTGATGATTTCGACTGGGATGATATTGCCTCCAACGATGAAGATGCAGAGGTGTGGCATGCTGGAGAGGAATATGAGGAGGAGGATTCATAGTAGACGTAACTATTGACTAGATGTGACATCCTGTTCTAGAGGTAGTAGATCATGCCACGTAGGTGTAGCTAGCATAGGTAGAGTAGCTCTGAGTAATTTGTTGCAACTAATGCTCTAACATTCAGAAAAAAACATTGATTTGACGTGAAAAAACGATGGAGGGTGTTATGTACAATGCAAGGTCTAAAAAGCGGGTGCTCTAAAAAATGTACCATATCATAAGCTATGCCCCGCATATGCCACCCATGGAGTGACTATTTCTGCGGGTGTTATATACGGGGGAATACTGTACAAGGGAATATATCCTAGTGGGTTGTACTCTCTAAGGCACAACCCTGTGTAGCCTATAACAACATACAAAGATATGTTTTGACATATCCACGCCCAAAATGCAGCTCTATGGTGCAGCATTATAATACATGCATCAGCAGTGCTGCATGTTGCTGCTTTCTGCTCCATGTACAAGATTCCTCGCTGCATTGCCAAAACGAGGTCTAAAAAACTATACTACTACCATCTCATTGGCTCAAACTTGGCCAATTCAATTTCTAACTCCTCCACTGCCGCCATAGCAGCAGTTTCTACAGCATCGTCTGATGCACTAACAGCACGAGTAACAGCAGCACTACCAGCAACAGTAGCACTGTTGCTCAACCAAGCACTACTCCCACCTGTTGCTGTGCCAGCAGCAGCAGCAGCAGCAGCAGCATAGCAGCAGAGGTGCATGAGCTCACGTGTGCGGGGTAAAGGGCGACATCTAGTCGTGTGCATGTCCCTTAATACATCTCGCAGAAAAGGAAGCGTGGGCGGGAGGGAGGAAGAGGAGAATGAGGAATGCGAGCTGCTGCTACTGCTGCTGCCGCTGCTGCTGCTTCTGGTGCTGCTTCTGCTGCTACGGTCACTGCCAACGCTCCCACTGCTACCGCTGCCACTGCTACGGCTCCTCTTACTGCTGTTAGCATTGGGAGCAGCAGTGGCAGCAGCAGTTGCAAAACCGCCGTCAGCAGCAGGAGAAGCTTTGCCAGCAAGGGGGGCATGAGCAGCAGTTGCAGTGGCCGGTACTGTTGCAGTGGCAGCTGCAGTGGCGGTAGCAGTGGTAAGGTAAGTTTGCAGGAGGGTGTGGAAGTTGGGCAGGGTGGGGAGGTAAGGCGGTGAGGTGCCGTGCAGGAGGGAGAACAGGGCCTGTGACTCATGCAGACTGCGCGCCTGCAGCCCATGGACGGGGGGGGAGGGAGGGGGAGGGGGGAAGGGGAGGGGGGGGGGAAGAGCACAAGGGAAGGGGTGATGGGGGTGAGTGGCGCACGGAACAACGTTGAATGGCAGTGCCAACAGTAGGGGATTGATGGAGTGCAGGAGACAGAGAGGGGGTGGGGGGGAGAGGGGAAGCAGAGAACGAGGCAGAGAATGAGGCAAGAATGAGGCAAGAATAGGCAAGAGTGAGGCAAGAATGAGGCAAGAACGAGGCAAGAATGAGGCAAGAACGAGGCAAGAATGAGGCAAGAACGAGGCAAGAATGAGGCAAGAATGAGGCAAGAATGAGGCAAGAATGAGGCAAGAATGAGGCAAGAATGAGGCAAGAATGAGGCAAGAACGAGGCAAGAACGAGGCAAGAACTAGGCAAGAATAAGGCAAGAATGAGGCAAGAATGAGGCAAGAATGAGGCAAGAATGCGGCAAGAATGAGGCAAGAATGAGGCAAGAATGAGGCAAGAATGAGGCAAGAATGAGGCAAGAATGAGGCAAGAATGATGCAAGAATGACGCAAGAATGACGCAAGAATGAGGCAAGAATGAGGTGCAACTTGGCATTACAAGGGGAGGAGATGGAAGAACACACAGGGGGGACGAGCGAGTGAGTGACACCCCATCCCCATCCCTCACCTCGCGAAACGCCTCCAGCACAGCTTGCACACATGCCGGCTCCCAACACGCAGGCGCTCCCCCCTCCCTCCAGCCACCACCCCTTCTCCCTCTGCTACTCCCGCCACTGTTACTCCTCTCCCACCTCTCCCGCCTTTGCCACACTTCATCCGCACCCACCATCCCCACTCCCCGCTCCCTCCGCCCCTGCCTCTGCCCCTTCCGCCCATTGTCCCCCTGCTCTCCCCCCGCCTCCTCCTCCTCCCCTCTCCCGCCCCTGCTTCCTCCTCTCATGGCCTCAATCGCCTCCCTGGCAGCAGCAGCAGCCTCGTCCACTGCCCCCACCCGCAGATATGCATGGATCACTGCCGCCCGCCACGAGCCTGAACCTGACAGGCCCGGTACCGAGCCTGGTACGCTGGTTGGTGCACCAGACCTGGGTACAACCGAACCGGACACCGATGGGGATGATGCTGCTGATGTGGATTCTGATCCGCTGCTGCTCTGTCCTGCCAGTTGCGACATTGAAAGCTCAGCAATTCCCCGAGCCAGAGCCTCGAGGTTCGGCAAGAGGCCTGGGAGCGCGCAGGCACGGATAAGGCGGATGTAATCGGATACGTGGAGAGAGAAGGTGGGGGAGAGAGGTGGGGGGCGGGAAGCGAGGGGAGAATGCGAGGGGGTTGGCCCATAAACAGGGGAGGAAGAAGAGTGAGAAAATGGGTTGGAGGTTGATGAGGAAGTGGAGGAGGAGGAAAGAAGGAGTGAGATAAGTGACCGAATCTCCTCCACTAACTCCGTCTCTTCCTTGCTCTTCTCCCTCTGCCTCCCAGTCTCATTCCCCCCACCCCCACCTTCACCTCTCACACTCCCATCTCCTCCCCTCCCCTTCTCACTGCCTTCCCCCACGCTCCCCTCCACGCTCCTAACGCCTAGACCGCACAGCCCCACCAGCAGCTCTCTCACAACGCCCTCCCGCCCCTGCAAGGACGCCACATGCGCCACCTCTATCACCGCCCTAGCCGCGCCTTCTTTAGAGACTAGCCCCGATGCATGTGCGCCCACCACCCATGCCACCGCATCTGGCAGCCCACCTCTTTCCGCCACCACTCTCGCCACCTCTCCCACTGCTGCTGCTGCGCCCTTCCAAGCACCACTCCCCTTTCTGCTACTAGCCTCAGCTGCAAACCTGCCTGAGCGTGTGCCTCCACCTCCTCCTCCTAGCTCTGCGTGTGCTGCTGCTTGCTGCAGCAGCAGCAGGCAGGCGGTGGAGAGAGCCTTGGAAGTGCAGCAGGCGGAGAGGAGCAGGAGAAGCAGCAGGAGGAGGGGGGGCGTGGATGGGGATGTGCGAGGGAAGGGAATGACGGCGGGCGATAGGGAGGCATGGGAGGAGGAGGAGTAATCTGATGATCCCAACTCTTGCTGCCGCTGCTGCCCCTGCTGCTGCTGCTGCTGGTGCTGCTTTTGCAGCAGGTGTCTCTTTCTCTCCTGCTCCTGCCACCACGACCGTTGCCAGCAGCAGCACCACCAGAGCAGCACCCTAGAAGCAACCTTCACCGCACCCCTCTCCTCCAGGCCCCCCACCACCGCCGCCACCACCGAAGCTGTCAGCCCCCGCTGCACGAGCCTCAGCTGCCGATCCACCGCTGCCGAGCCTTGTGTTGCCAGCAGGAGGTTCGGCGGGGGAGGCTCGGGAGGCGGGTCCCAGAACAGATCCGGGAGGGAGTGACGGTGGTGATGCTGCTGCTGCTGCTGTCTAGCTTGTCTGGCGTGTGAGGGTGGCAGGCTGGCGTCAGGAGGGAAGAGCAGCAGCAGCAGGTGCTGCCACGTGCCCACAGGCCAACCTCGCATACTTCCCATGAACCTACCGATCTCAAACCCCGACACTTCAACACTATCACCCGATACAATGTTGATGCCGTTGCCACCGCTGCTGCTTCTGCTTCTGCTGCTGCTGCTGCTGCCGCTGCCGCTGGTATAAGAACTAGTATTAGCCATATTACCAGTGATCTGATAGATATTATCCGGAATCTCTGCGAAAGGAGACGACCAATCAAGGCTCTCCATCCCTGCCAGCTCAGCAACCAGCTCGGCAACATCGAGATGCTCGCTCGTCGGCGAATGGTGGCCCGACACGTGGCGCTCCAGTGGCCGTCCGAGTCGGAGGCGCTGCATGGTGGGCGGCAGGCGCGAATCTCGACGCGAAATGCGGCCAGGGAACTCGCTGGGAGTGCGGGGAAGGGGCGTGGGGCGGGAGAGGTGGGTCTCGGGGAAGGGGAGGCGGGGATTGGGGGACCATTTGGGCAAGGGGACAGGAGGGGCAGGGGGGGCAGGGGGGGCTGGTGAGCGGGCTGGTGAGCTAGGCGCAACGGCAGGACGGTTGGGATAGGGCTCTGTTCGTTCCCCGTCTCGGGCGGGACTTGGCTCTGAACTTAACTCCGACTGTCGGCGTCTGCCCGGGAAACGAGAAGGGCGTGCTTCGGCGTGCGGGAATGGCGCAGCGCGCTGATTGGGGGCTCGCGGAAGGACGCGCGGAGGGCGGAGCGGAAGAGAGGGATGCGGGCTGGGGGTGGGGAAACGAGAGAGGGGAGCGGGCAATATTCCCCGGAGTGGCTTGGAATGAAGATGTATGGCATGGGGAGGAACCAACGATGACAGCGCCATGGGGAGGGTACGGCGGGAGGAAAGTCCACGGGGGGAGGGGGATCCAAGGGGGTTCCAAAGGGGGGCGAGGGGGGTTCGAGGGGGGGTTTGAGAAGGGTCTGAGGATGGCGCGCCCAACTGAGTTTAGCTAGTTTCAGAGAATGGGGACGCGAACAGTGAGTCGTCCGATGACAACTGTGAGTCGTCCGATGACAACTGTGAGTCGTCCGATGACAACTGTGAGTCGTCCGATGACAACTGTGAGTCGTCCGATGACAACTGTGAGTCGTCCGATGACAACTGTGAGTCGTCCGATGACAACTGTGAGTCGTCCGATGACAACTGTGAGTCGTCCGATGACAACTGTGAGTCGTCCGATGACAACTGTGAGTCGTCCGATGACAACTGTGAGTCGTCCGATGACAACTGTGAGTCGTCCGATGACAACTGTGAGTCGTCCGATGACAACTGTGAGTCGTCCGATGACAACTGTGAGTCGTCCGATGACAACTGTGAGTCCTCCGATGACAACTGTGAGTCGTCCGATGACAACTGTGAGTCGTCCGATGCGTATCAGGGGCTAATACTCAATTACCCTCTGGATGGGGCACGTCCAACTGAGTCGAGCCGGTTTCTGAGCGTCAACAACCAACTCAGGCCGGCCGTGGGGAGCGTGGGGAGCGTCCGTCGAACGATGATGTATCGCTTTACTAGTTTAGCAACGATGCCTCAAGGCTCGCCTGACGACTCGAGGCACTTGGGCTTTCCGTGTCGCGGATTGGAAAGAGGAAGCTGCGGGTAACCCTTGTGCCGCTATAGATGGAGCGATCGAACAATCGAGAGATGGAGAGACGGAGCTACGTACGCGCGGGTAGGCCCAGAGGAGAGTGGCCACGGCAGAATGCTTGGCTGGCTGGACGCAGGAAAGTCTAGAACCAGGCGTAATCAGCACGCAGATTGCGGTGGGCAAATCAGCTCCAATGTAGTTACAAATTCGGAAAAAGGTACAAGAAATTGGATTTGCGCTGTTAGCGAATCACTCCTATACACGACTTTTCTGTTCCCCGATCACAACTCTGTCAATCTCCGTACGGTGATGCCCAACCTTATCGCAGCTCAACCTGGTGCCCAATCAGAATCCGTTCCCAAAACCCCCGATATACGGGCAATGTGAGATCCGTTTGATTCACTCATGATTGCGTCTGCGACCAGCATATAGCAAGGGACAAGTCGTTGACGACGAGGTTTAGTCGCCACGGAACTGTGCACCGCCGTCGCCTGATCGCTTCACAAGAGTCGCACACTGGCAACAAATATCGCCACAAAACCCCCCCACAAATACCCACCCATTTCGCCGTGTGCTCGTGCGAAAGCCTCATTTGCCCGTGGCGAGGGACAGCGAAATACTTGACCGATTGAATCCCCGGCACCCTAAAATCTTGTGCGACTCTGACGAGCTTCGTTTGTACGTACATTATCCACTCCAAGTACACGTGCAGGCAACTAGCTGGTACAGTACGTACATAGACCTAGCTCGTCATGTTCCTGCAAGGGACCTAGTTCTTCGACTCCCCTGCGCAGCTTTCGCCAGGAGTCTACGCCTAAAAAATAGGCTAACCAGCGCAGCTTTCGCCGTGAATCTCGCCGACCGTGCACCGCCCAGAACAGACCGCTTTCACAACGATTCTCCGCGCGCAATCCTAGCCGTCCACGTGTCCACCCCCGAAGCTCGACCATGACGGATGACTGTCCACGTTAACTCGGAATCAACCCCAAGCGATTCACCCCTTTCTCAATGCCGCTTCCGTTACTCCTCACTACCCTCACCCTCCTCCTCCTCGTCCTCCTGCTCCCGTTCGTTCCGCCGTCGGCGTCGGAGGACCTCTTCGGCGGCGCAACCGGCGTTCGCGAGCTCGACGCGGCCAGCCTCGTCAACGACGTCGTCGCGCCGCTCCTCCTGGCCGCGCGCTTAGCGCCGCAATTTGCCGCGCTTCACCCCCTGCAACAGCCGCAGCCAGAGGCGGTCGCGGTATGGCCGTCCTCGTTACAAGCACAAGGGGGGCAGGAGCGGAAACTGCTAGGATACCAGAGCGCGGAAGAAGCGGAAGAAGAAGGGGGAGCGGGGGGAGCTGCGCGGGGAGCGGCGGAAGGGGGAGATGAGGCGCAGGGGAACGCGTGGCGGGAGAGAACGCAGGGCAGCGGGGGGCGGAGAGGGGCCGGGGGGTGGAAGAGAAGGGGCGCTGAGGGGGATAGAGTAGCTGTGGGGCGGGTGGGGCGGGTGGGGCGCATGGGGCGGGGAGATAGAGGTGGTGAGAATGATGAGGGGCGTGGGATGAGAGGTGATGCGGGTGCGGCGGAGTTGGGCGAAGCGGGGGAAAGGGACGGGAGAGAGGACGAGGAAGAGGAGGCGGAGGAGGGCGAGGGAGGAGCAGAGGAGGAGAAGGAGAAAGGAGAAGCAGGGGAATCAGGAGAGGAAGAGGAAAGGGAAGAGGACGGGGAAGGGAAAGAGGAGAGGGACAAGAGGGAGAAGAGTGAGGGTTCTGCTCTTGAGTCAACTCAAAAGAAGAGTGAGGGTTCAGGAGCTTTGAGCGATCAAGGATCTGGGGTTGGTGGTCTGGGAGGTGCTGGGTTGAGTGAGGGGCTGAAGGGAACTGCTCTCGCGGATGGAGTGGAGGCGGATGGGAGACGAGAGGACGGCCGCGAGGAGTCGCATGGAGGAGGGACGGAGGGAAGTGAAGGCCGAGAAGCAGGGGGGCAAAGGGAGCAAGGGGAGGAAGGGGAGGAAGGGAGGAGAAACAGCAGAGGAAGAGGAGCAGGGAGGATAGGAGTAGCAGGGAGAGCGCTGGAAGGAGGAACAGCAAGAGAGCAGGGACAAGCCAACAAATCTGTACCCTTGCCTGTATGGATTGAATCACTTGCAACCTTCCATGGAGCTTCCTCTACTGCCTCCTCCTCCGCCTCCTCCGCCTCCTCCTCCTCTTCCCCCCCGTCCTCCTCCCCCTTGCACCTTCCACCCACAACCATGCCCCCCCCCTCCGTGCCTATATGGCTAGTGGCGTGGTACCACCCCCTGTGCCACCACTGCCGGGCCCTCAGACCTCATCTTATAGCGGCTGCTGCTGCTGTCGCACACACGGGCATGCAAGTGGGAGCCATCAACTGCGAGAAACACTTGTAAGCCATGTCTTGTCTTGTCTCGTCTCTTCCCGTCTCGTCTCGTTTCGCCTCATCTCGTCTCGTCTTGTGTTGTGCACTTGTCATTCAGAGCGAGAGGCTCGTATGAGGCACTTCCACCCATCTTGACTCTGACGCCTCTCGCCTGCGTCCTCACGGCGTCCTCTCTCTCTCCTATTTCTCGGGACTCACGGCTTCCCTGCCTGCGCCTGATCCCCTGTCTTGCTCATCAAACCCAGTCCCAGTTTCGTATCTTCTTCCCAAGCCCCGTCTCGGTTCCATTCCATCCTATTGTTTGGTTTTTTCAACCTTGTCTGAATTCGTCCCTTCAAACGCCTTCTCGACCACAATGCGTCTTAGTGAATCGTTTGGTGTCCCTCATCCTTTTCTCCTCCTCCCATCCACCCTCTCTCCCAGCTCACTCCCCCGTTCCCTCCCCTCCCATACACCCCCCTCCCTCCCCCCTCCCACCCCTGTTTTCCCATGCAGTGTCCTTGCGTCCCAGTACGGCATCGTCTCCTTCCCCACAATCCACCTCTTCAGTCCCAACCACAGCACCCCACCTCTCATGTACCATGGCTTCCGCTCCTCCCACGCCATCACCGCTGCTCTCTCCGCCTTCGCTGCTTCCAACGGCACGCGCCTGCCCCTCACCCCCTCCTCCCTCCTCTTCCAAGCAGCCCACCAGCTGCAGATGTTGCGAGCCCAGCCCTCCTCCAAGGCCCCCTTCCTTCTCTCCCTCCTGGCTCTCTCTCTGCTCTCCCTCCTGCTCTCTCTCTCTAAGTCCAGCGCTGCTCCCTCGCCTCTCTCTCCCTCTAGCCCGTCTTGTAATCGCAGCGCCAGCGCAGCAACTGCAGGCGGGGGAGAAAGATGGGGAGGAGGTGCGTTGGGGGGAGGCGGGGGAGGGGGGGGTGGAGGAGCAGGAGCGGCAGGTGGAGCTGGTGTTTTCCTCCGACTTTTCACCCTGCCCAGGTGGTTGCGGCGGAGTCAGGTGCTTTCTCAGGTGGGGGGGAGAAGACAGGGCGGAACGGTGGGTGGTGTGGGAGAGGGAGTGTCAGAGAGGAGGTCAGAGGGGGTGGTGAGAGTGCAAGGGGGGGATGGGGTGGGAGGCAGAGAGGTGGTGGGGCGAGGTGGCGAGGTAAGGCGAGTGGTACTGTCGCGGCGATAAGAGGATGGGCAGGGTGAGGGGGGTGGAAGGGATTGGGTATTGTTGGGTTGGGTTGGGTGGGGTGGAGAAAGCAGTGTAAGTATGTGTACTAGTATATATTATATGTATAGAAAGTGAGAGAAATTGAGAGAGAGAGAGAGAGAGAGAGAGAGAGAGAGAGAGAGAGAGAGAGAGAGAGAGAGAGAGAGAGAGAGAGAGAGAGAGGAGGGATATGTGAGGGTGGGACGGGGGAAGGAAAGAGAGGACGATCTGCGAGAGGGGGAGGGCAACTGGGTTGGGGAATGCTGGGCTGGGGAGTTGGAGCCGTTGGGAGGAGAGGGCGGTTGACAAGGCACATGCATTAACTATTGGTGTGCTAGCTACGGTAAGTCCGAGCTTGGTGATTTAGTGAGATTCGGTGACGGGTGAGGTTTGGAAAAACAAAAACATCATGTACATAGTGTCGTGGCACTGGGATAACATTGTTGATCCTCTCTCTCTGTCTAGGGAGAGTACTGGGCAGGCTTTCCTGGGGAAGGTAGATATATGGAGCCTAACCGTCCTGATGATATGGTAGGACTGGTGACTTGATGATTTGGTATCAGAGCCATCCGGGGTTCAATTCCGAAATGTACACGCTATCCGAGCGGGGGGGTGTGTCGTGGCATTGGGATAACCCAGGGAAGGTGGATATATAGAGCCTGACCCTTCTGATGACATCCCTTCTTGTCCCAGTGGTTAGGACTGGTGACTTGATGACTCATAGTTGTGCGGATGGGGTACATCCAGGGCCTCAGATTCGTTTTGGGGCACGTTGATCGCTCAGGGTCCCCCCCCTTTAGCTCCCTGTTTTTTCAGGCCTCGCATAAAAACTTACGCTGATCAATCAGGGTGTTGTGATTTTTTCACGCTGAATAAAAAGTCACCTATGGTATGTGCTGGAGACAGCAGTGGCTGGCAACTTTCGAACAACCTATGAGAACCTGCCGAGCACTGTGTGCTGGATGAAGAAAGGCAGAATACTCTCCAGGGAGGCGGGATTCTGGTTGGTCACAATCAAGTCAGCGTGATTGACGTGACGGGGAGGGTGGGGGGAAAATCACGGAACTCACGGGTGGAGGGGTTGGGGCTAGGAATACGCTATTACAAGAATCAGGATCGGGCCCTGATACGACGTTGGAAAAACAGGCCTCACTACACCTGTCACGCATATCGATCGGAGTTCACTCCTAAAAAAACACTGAAATTTCAGGCCGTTGTCTTAAAAAAACCCTGTCTCATCAGGGTCATCCCCCCAAAAAGCCCTGATTTTACCCTGAATCAGGGGGAAAAGCCTGCAATCTGAGGCCCTGGGTACATCGGATGAAAGGTGCTTTATATACTCGATAACAGCCCTTCGACATATCGGTGGAGGGTGTTGTCAAACATATAGTGTATGTTGTTATAGACTATATAGGGTTGTGCCTTAAAGAGTTAACCCATTAGATTATATTCCCTTGTATGTCTTTATTCTAGTTATTCTTTCATTTTGATATGGTATCATGAGTAGGTAGGTTCCCCCCCCCCTAGCGCTTCTGCCCTAGGTCCTAGCCACCTCGTCGCCCGTGCCGGCCCCGTCACCTAGCGGCCCCGCGGCCCCGTCCCCTAGCGGCCCCGCGGCCCCATCACCTCGCGGCCCCGCGGCCCCGTCACCTCGCGGCCCCGCGGCCCCGTCACCTAGCGGCCCCGTCCCTCGCGGCCCCGCGGCCCTGTCACCTCGCGGCCGTGTCACCTAGCGGCCCCGCGGCCCCGTCACCTAGCGGCCCCGTCACCTCGCGGCCCCGCGGCCCTGTCACCTCGCGGCCGCGTCACCTAGCGGCCCCGCGGCCTCGTCACCTCGCGGCCCCGCCGCCCAAATCGGCCCCGTCGTCCTAGCCGGCCCCGTCCTCCTAGACGGCCCCGTAGCTCCGTCGGCCCTGCCTCCCAGCCGGCCCCGCCTCCCAGCCGGCCCCGCCTCCTAGCTGGCCCCGTCGCCCAATCGGCCCCGTCGCCTAGCCGTCCCCGTCGTCCGACCGGCCCCATCGCGTAGTTGGCCCCCGTCGCCTAGCCGACCCCGTAGCCCAGCCGGCCCCGCCCCCTAACCAGACCCATTGCCTCGCCAGCCCCGTCTCCCAGCCGGCCCCGTCGCCCAGCCGGCCCCGCCTCCCTGCCGGCCCAGCCTCTTAGCCGACCCCGTCGCCTAGCAGGCCCCGTCGCCCGACCGGCCCCGTCCCCTTGTTGGCCCCGCCGCCTAGCCGGCCCCGTCGCCTTGCCGCCCGCGGCCCCGTCTCCTAGCCGCCTCACCGCCGTCCTTGGCCCCCTGCACCGCGCTGCACCGCCGGCACCGCTCTGCACCGCACGACACCGCACTGCACCACGCTGCACCGCTCTGCACCGCACTGTACCGCACTGCACCGCACTGCACCGCTCTGCACCGCACTGCACCGTATTGCACCGCACTGCACCGCACCCTACTGTATTGCACCTCCGTCTATTGCCCTCTATAGCACTGCACCGCCCATCACCATTTTCTGCCGCACCCTACTGGCCAGTACCGCCTTTCTGCTGCTACAGCGACCATGATGGCGGACTCGGTCCTGCGTTTTGATGCGGAGGGGCAGTCGATTGAGTTCGACTCGTGGTTCGTCGACCTCCGCCGACACCTAACTGGTCAGCGGCAGGACGACCACTCCCTGGCCGTCCACCTCGACGGTACGCTCCCCTGCCCTGACCCCCTGCTGCTCTACCCGCAAACCCCACGTCTGCTGACCGTGAGTCCGTTGCCGCTGCTGCCCTTGCTCGTGTTGTCCGGTTGTCGCGTGACGCTATCGCGCAGCTCGCGATTAGTCATGCCCTCCCCCTGTCTAAGCGCCCCCGCTTTAGGTCGGTCAGGGCTGCGCAAGAGTTCTTAGAGGCTGTTGTCGAGCGCTATTCCACCCCGCCCTCTGCCTCCGTCGGTGACCTCATCCTGCCCATGCTCTTTCCAGATCTAGCGTCTTTCCCTATTGTCTCTGACCTTGCCACCCATCTGCGCAGGCTAGACACGACCCGGCACACTGCCTGTACTAAGGCTCAGCTTCGTGTGTTTCAGCCCCCCATCTGCTCTACCCTCTACCTGCTTGCCACCCCCATCCCTGGCCGTCTTGCCACCGCCCGCAATCGCTTCCTAAGTCTCCACCCCGCTGACCTCACCCTTACTGACTTTGTCGACACCCTGTCTGCCATTGAGACTCGTCAGCGCTCTATCGCCCAGGCTAGCGGTACCGTGCCGGTCTCTATCTTCCTGGGCTGTGCCCCAGCTCAGTGCACTTACTCTGACGGTTCTGCTGCTGTCGCTTAGAGAGCCCCTGCAGCGGAGACGGCCGCTGCAGCGCATTTTCGTTCGGGTAAGGGTCGCCGCCCAAAGGATGGGCGCGGCGGAGGTAGCGGAGGAGGGGGTGGTGGAGGTGGTGGGGGTGGCTCGCCAGCTGGTAGTCCTGACGAGGAAGCTGGCGCTGGTGCCTTGGAGTCGCAGCCCCAGCAGCCGCAGCCGCAGCAGCAGTAGGCGCCGCAGCTGGACCAGCAGCAACAGCAGCCGTCGCAGCAGCAGCAGCAGCGGCGGGTGGGCCGTCTCCCCCCCGGGTGGCCCGGTGCCGGCAGTGGCCGTGCGCGTGGCGTGATGCTGGGTGGTGGTCAGAGTGACGGGCGCTGTCAGTACCAGCTCAAGACCGACCCTCGCCGCGACCTCGTGTGCGGTAAGATCGGCCATACCCCCACTCGCTGCTTTCGTCGACTCAACGACCTGTTTCGTCTCCGCTTCGGTCTGTCGACGGACCTCCCCGACTGGCACAGTCTGCCCCGTCGTGGTGTTACGATCTTTGATATGGACATCAGTGTCGGGCAGCAGTTGCAGCCGTCGCCGCCAGAGTCTGCTCTTCGCCTCCTCGGTCTTCCTTCCCCTGACCACCTGCTAGTGCCTCCCCCGTCTCAGCCGCTTCCTCCTCTGCTGGTTCACGGCCCAGTGTTTCCTCCCCCGGACTCCTCCCCCGCTTGTTTCCCTCCCCGTTCTCCTCCTGTGTCTCCTCCTCTCTCTCCTGACCCGACTCCTCCGTCTCACGTCTAGTCTCGTCGTCCCTCTCGTGCTTGTCCTACCTCCCCTGTTCCGCGTTCTCACCCTATGTTGCTTCGCTCCCACGCGTCTCGTATTCCTCCTCTCCTCCCGTCACCTCCCCCGTCATCACTTGCTGTGGCCCCGCCTCCGTTCTCGATCTTTCTCCATGCTGCACGTCCCTTATTCCTCGTGTCCTTGCCTCTCTTGTTACCGACCCGTCCGTTCCTATCTCGAGACTTTACGCTCTTGTCGCTGCTGTCACTGACTTCGCTGCTACCCACCGCCTGGAATACGCCACCGCTCTGGTCTCTGACCCTGCCTGCCCTCGGACCGTCAGGGGTGTGGCTGCTATTGGCAGTGACGTCCTAGAGGACAGGCAGTTCGAGCTTGCTTTCTTGTCGGAGGCCGCTCTCCATCTCTGTTCCATGCTCCTAGTCCCTGAGGGTGACCCAGACGCCCTTGACATCCTGACCCCTCGCACCTACACTAAGGCCACCTCAAGACCCTGGGCCTCTCAGTGGATAGCTGTCATGGAGCAGGAGATGGCATCTTGGAGATCCACCGGTACCTTCGTCGACGCAGTTCCCCTACATGGGGTGAACGTAGTCGATGGCCGGTGGCTCTTCAAGGTGAAACGCCCTCCTGGAGAGCCGCATGTCTTCAAGGCGCGCTACGCTGCTCGAGGCTTCAGTCAGCGTGAGGGGGTGGACTGCTTTCAGACCTTCGCCCCGACCCCGAAGATGACTATTCTTCGGGCACTACTTCACGTAGCAGCACAGCGTGATTACAAGCTGCACTCCCTCGTCTTCTCCAGAGCTTTCCTCCAGGGCAGTCTACACGAGTAGGTCTACCTGCGCCGCCCCCAGGGCTTCTCCGGTACCTTCCCCCTTGGCACCGAGTGGCTCCTCCGGCACCCCGTCTACGACTTGCGACAAACGCCCCGTGAGTAGCACGACACGCTGCGTGCTACACTTGCTGACTTGCAGTTCTTCCCTTCGTCTGCAGACCCCTCGCTCTTTGTCCGCTCTGGCAAGACTCCGCTCTACATCCTTGTCTACGTAGACAACCTGGTCTTCGTTACTACAGACAGAGACGCACTGGCCTCCGTGAAGGCGGAGCTGCTGAAGAGACACACCTGCACTGATTTAGGAGAGCTGCGTCGCTACCTTGGCTTGCAGATCTCTAGGGACAGAGCAGCGCACACCACCAATGTCTTACAGTCACACTTGGTGCGCCATATCCTTCAGAGGTTCGGCCTTCAGATCTCCTCCGCACAGCCCACCCCTCTGCCAATAGACCACATGCTCTCAGCTCCAGTTCTCGAGGAGTCAGCGGAGCCCAGTGGTCATTACGCAGAGCTGGTGGGTTGCCTCATGTACCTGATGACTTGCACTCGTCCAGATCTCGCATACCCTCTCAGCATCGTGGCTCGCTTTGTGGCCCCCGGCAGACACGAACCACAGCACTGGTCGGCAGCCAAGAGGTTTTGCGTTATCTAGCAAGTACTCAGGCATGTGGCTAGTCCTAGGAGGACGTAGACCAGTGGTCCTTACCGGGCACACATACGCTTCTTGGGTAGACGACGCCGAGACTCTCAGGTCCTCACAGGTCTATTGGTTTAGCCTTGGTGCACGTGCCATCTCGTGGAGGTCCACCCGCTCCTCGTCTGTTGCCCACTCTAGCTGTGTGGCTGAGATCTACGCTGGTGCCATGGCGGCTCAGGAGCTCCGCTGGCTGACCTTCTTGCTCACCGACCTGGGTGAGTGGCCTAGCTCTGCCCCGGTTCTGTGCGCTGACAACAGGGCCATGATCCTCCTGTGTCAGGAGCCACGACTTGAGGGCAGAGTGAAGCACATCCAGCTGCGGTACTTCCTTCTGCGCGAGCTACAGCAGCGTCGCCAGGCTCGCGTTGTACACTTGGCGTACGGTGCCAACACAGCTGATATCTTTAGTAAGGCGCTTGCGCCTAAAGATCATCAGCGGCACTGTGTCCAGCTGGGTCTCGTTCCTGTAGCCTCTCACTTGCTAGGACCTTGATTGTGCACAGACCTTTATATATATTCTCCTGACTGGTCTTGTGGCCTCTTTCCGGTGGCTGGACTAGTAGTGCCGCCCTAGTCTTGCTCTTGCCTTGTCTGTACTCGTTTGACTGGTCTTAAGACCCCTTCCTCAGAGGCTGGACTAGTAGCGCCACCCTGAGCTGCTTCTCTCTCTGATTAGGCACTGCCCCTATCCTGTCTAGGGGGTGTGTCAAACATATATTGTATGTTGTTGTAGACTATATAGGGTTGTGCCTTAGAGAGTACAACCCATTAGGTTATATTCCCTTGTATGTTTCTATTCTAGTTATTCTTTCGCTTTGATAGGTGTCTCCACACCAAACCAGATTTCGTTAGATATGACAGAATAGCATAAAAACCACGGCAAAATAGCATGAAGGAGGGGGGGGGGGGGGGGGGGGGGGGGGGGGGGGGGGGGGGGCTTTGTCAATAGATATGCCGGGGTTGCCCTTGAGATCCTCCAAATGGGCGCACTTACCCGCTACTTAATGCCCTAGGCTAAAATAGCAATCCCCATTCAAGTTGGACCTAGCTTAAAGAAGAAAATGGGCTTGGTTTGAAAAAGAGTTGGGGTTTTTGGGGGGGGGCAACGGGCTTGTTCGAAATAGATTCGGAAGCAGTTTGTGCATTGAAACTATCGAATACGGGGCGGAACTAGTGTTCACTTGCTCATGTGACAACGATCTTGCCTGTCGTACAGCTGGTGAGGTGTTGCAGTGGTTCTGATTCCCCTACGACACCCGAGAAGCAAACCTGGTCCCACCTTGAAAAACGAGCTGGGTTCCAGGGGAAGAAATCGCACATGCGATATCTTCTGACACGTAAATCGCTCAAGTCGCGATCGTGTCAGAAGGGTCGCACAATACATTTCGCCAAGCTGTTTGTTGCGTCACCCAATCATCATCTAGCTGTTCGTTTCACACTCCTTGCCATCCGAAATTCTCAACAGTAATTCTAGTCAGTCATCCTATTCTTGGACGAAATTCCAAAGGCAAATGTTCAAGTTGGGCCCACCTTTGCTATTATAGTATGGAAATTTAACAATTCCTTTCAACTCAGTAGTTAGTGACTCAGTTTTGTCATGGTATCAGATGTCAAAGTATATATTTAAATATATATTTGTGTAGGCTTGGTAGTTGTGCTACTTACTGAATCCTATAGTAGAGGGGACAACCTCCCCCTTCTTATATCTCCTTCTCTTCTAGTCCAAGCCTCTTCTCCTCCCTCTCGTAACTCTCACCCCCTAGCTAAACCTCTCGCCATTTCATAGCGTCCTGCATAGCTACCTTATAGCAACCTCACGACCTAGGTTCAACCTACTGGACCTTCTTCTCTCGCTTCCACCGCGCACTCCTCTCTCTCTCTCTCTCTCTCTCTCTCTCTCTCTCTCTCTCTCTCTCTCTCTCTCTCTCTCTCTCTCTTTCTCTCTCTCTTTCTCTCTCTCTCTCTCTCTCTCTCCTTCTCTCTCTCTCTCTCTCTCTCTCTCTCTCTCTCTCTCTCTCTCTCTCTCTCTCTCTCTCTCTCTCTCTCTCTCTCTCTCTCTCTCTCTCTCTCTCGCTGCCATGGCAGCCGCGTCGTGCTGCTGTGGCGGCGTCGTCGTGCTGCCGCGGCGGTCTCGACGCGCTGCAGTGGCAGCCTCGTCGCGCTGTTGTGGCGTCGACGTCAAGCCGTGGTGGCGTCGTCGGGCTATCGCGGCGGCGTCGACGCACCAGCGCATGAGCGGCAGCGAGCCGCGCACCGTGTTAGCCGCGTCCAGCCCGCCTGCATGCCAGTAAGCGCCGCGTCAGCCATGGCTCTGCGCTGAAGATCCGTCCCCCACCCCTTCCCCCTTCCCCTCCTCCCCGCCGCAGCTGCTGGCGACCTCGTGCCGTCCTCCCCCTCGTCGTCGCAGGTTGAGCCACGCCGTCGGGTGCTTCGGGCGCCGCCGCCGCCATCGCCGGGTGCCTCGACGACGCCGCCGCCGCCGCAGGTGCTGCACGCCCTACCGCCGTCGCCGCCGCAGTCGCCGACGCCGTCGCCGCTGTTGCGACCCGCCGTCGACGTCGTCACCTCGCTTGCCGAGGAGTCGAGTGGCTGGTCGACGCCACAGCTGTTGCTGGGAATAGGGGTGCAAGGATGTGGGGGTGCTACGGGTGGGATGGGCTTGCCGCTACCAAGCCTAGGGTGTGTGTCAAAGTATATATTTAAATATATATTTGTGTAGGCTTGGTAGTTGTGCTACTTACTGAATCCTACAGTAGAGGGGACAACCCCCCTTCTTGTATCTCCTCCTCTTCTAGTCCAACCCTCTTCTCCTCCCTCTCGTTACTCTCGCCCCCTAGCTAAACCTCTCGCCATTTCATGGCGTCCTACCTAGCTACCTTCTAGCAACCTCACGCCCTATTTGGACATCAGAGCCAAAAGGTTTCGAGTTCAATTCCCAGTGGGCACTGCTGGAAGTGCTAGATTGTCGAGAGAACTGTGCACTAGGGGAAAGTGTCGAGGGTTACGAAGGTCGGGTTGTACCCTCTAAGGCTATAACAAATATAAACTAGCTAGCCTAGGTAATTATATTTGTTGACACACCCCCTAGGCTAGATAGTGGTAGCTCATAACAAATAATAGTACAATAGGGCTGCACTATTAGTCTGACCTCTGGTGAGAGTAACAAGGCAACTCAGGGCAACATTGCTAGTCTAACCACCGAGACAAGAGGCCACAAGGCCAGTCAGCAAGTGTAGCAAGACATGCAGGTATAGTACAACAAGTACATGCAGGTATAATATGATTCAAGAGACAAAGATTGGTGCTGCTACCTCGGCTAGACCAAGCTGAGTACAGAACCGCTGATGGTCACGAGGCGCAAGGGCCTTGGTAAAGATATCAGTGGTGTTGGCCTTTGAGGCTAGCTGTACCACACGAGCCTGACCGGGCTGCTGCCACTCACACAGCAGGAAGTACCACAGCTGGATGTGCTATGCCCTGCCCTCAAGTTGAGCCTCTTGACACAGGAGGATCATGACCCTGTTGTCAGCAAACAGGACCGGGGCAGACCCAGGCGGCTCACCTAAGTCTGTGAGTAAGAACGACAGCCAGCGGAGCTCCTGAGCGGCCATGGCCCCAGCGTAGATCTCTACCTTATAACTGGTCTGAGCTACAGACGATGACCTGGTGGACCTCCACGAGACAGCACCAGCACCAAGACTAAAACAGTAGACCCGAGACGACCTGAGCGTCTCAAAGTCGTCAGCCCACGACGCGTCTGTGTGTCCAGTGAGCACCACTGGCTCCAGTTATCCTAACACAAGCCCCAATCCTGATGTACTCGCCAGATACCGTAGTACCCTCTTGGCAGCCGACCAGTGGACTGGTCGGTGCCTGCTTGTCATCATAAAGCGAGCGAGGAGACTGAGAGGGTATGCTAGATCTGGTCGAGTGCAAGTCATCAGGTACATGAGGCAACCCACTAGCTCTGCGTATGGATCACTAGCCTCTACCAGCTCAGCCGGAACAGGAACATAAAGCTTGTGATCCACAGACAGAGGGGTGGGCTGTGCTGGGGAGAAATGGAGACCGAACCTCTGGAGGAGTTGCTGCACTATATGGGAGTGGGAGAGTGATCGTGCGAGCGACACGATCACGGGAGATCTCCAAGCCCAGATAGCGTCTCAGCTCTCCCAAGTCTGTACAGGTGTGCCTCCTAAGCAGCTCGGCCTTCACTGAGGCCAGTGCGTCTCTATCAGGAGCAGAAAAGATCAGATCGTCTACGTACACTAGGATGTAGTACGAGGTCTGACCAGTATGAACAAAGAACGAAGGGTCAGCAGAGGACAGGAAGAAATGTAGCTCTGCAAGTGTCTTGCGAAGCGTGTCGTGCCACTCACGGGGTGCCCGCTGAAGGCCGTAGACAGGGTGGCGCACGCTCCACTCGGTCCCAGGCGGGAAGGACCCAGAGAAGCCTAGTGGTCGTCAAAGGTAGATCTGATGGTGTAGACGACCCTGCAGGAAAACTGTGGAGAAGTCGAGTGAGTGAAGCTCGTAGTCATGTTACGCGGCAAGGTGAAGGAGCACCCGAAGAGTAGTCATGTTCGGGGTCGGGGAGAAGGTATCGAAGAAGTCCGCACCTTCTCTCCCGGGGCGCGCTTCACCCTATAGATCCATATGCCATCGACTACTTTCGCCCCAGACGGGGGAACTGCGTCGACATAAGTGCCTGTGGATCTGTAGGATGTCATCTCAACCTCCATGGCCTGTATTCATTAGGCTGCCCAGTAGGCTGTATCCAGTAGGCCAACTCGTACTGCTAGTCCTCTGGCACATCAGTGCCAAGGGCAGGTGCACTCCCGACGGACGGAGAACGGGCTGTACCAGAGACTAGAGCGACAGCGTAGTCTATGCGGTGGCTAGCTGCAAAGTCAGCGACAGCAGCGACAAGCGCAGAGACGGTCTCAGGCGGAGCAGTAGGGTCTGTGACAAGCGATGCAAGCAAGCCGGAGGTGGTAGGACAAGCAGTGCGAGCTAAGTTAGAGGGAGGAGCAAAGGACTGCGGGAGCGAAGACGGAGGAGGTAATGGAAGCATAGGGACTAGAGGAGCACGAGAACGGAGGAACATAGGGTGGACGCTACGACGGGAAAAATAGGACGAGTACCAAGGAGAAGAAGGGAAGACTGCGGCTACTCTTTCTGCAGCTGCGGCTGCGGCTACTGATGCTGCTGCTGCGACTGCGGTTCCGGCAACACCCTGTCCTCGCCAGGACCTCCAAGTGCACCTCGGCTACCACCGGCACTCTCTGAAAAAGCACCTCTAGGACTAGCACCCCTGGACGCACCACCCACAGAACCAGCACCCCTCGGTCAGCACCCCTAGAACCAGCACCCCCAATACCAGTACCTCCAACACCAGCACCTCCAACACCAACACCTCCAACAATAGCAACCCAAGAGCCCACTGCCCCCTGCTGCTGCAGGCGCTGAGCTAGCTGCGGCGGCTGCGGTGACTGCGGCTACTGCGGAGGCAAGAGGGGAGATGGCTGAGGTGTCTGGGGTACCGGGCCTGGTGGGTGAGCCACAAGGACAGCAGGTGCGCCCCCAACAGTTGCGCCCCCTGAGTCAGCAGACTTCCCCACAGGCCCGACTGAGGGGAACGGAGTGGCCTGAGAGACACCAGACGTGGCCGGGCAGGGTGGGAGGGCTGCGGCAAGCGCGGCAGGGACGAGGAAGATAGGAGGAGGAGACACAGGAGCGTTGCGGTAAGGGAAGCGCCCGTAGTAGGGGAGTGTCTCGTGGAAGGTAACGTCAAGAGAGCGGTACAAGCGGTGATGGACCGGGTCGTAAAACAGCCAGTCAGGGGTGTCAAGCGGACACTCGAGGAAGACACACGGACGAGTGCAGGCTGAGAGCATGTCCGCGCCAGTGGCGCGGACGTGAGCAAGGCTACCCCAGACGCGGAATGTAGCAGCGATACCACGAGACCTGGTCCAGAGATGGGTCGGCGAAACCTGTGGTCGCTGGTGAGCTGTGTAGCGCACAGCGAACGGCCACAAAAAATGGGGTGCACCGGCGTGGACCAAGGAGGTGTGAGATACCTCCATTACTAGGCCGATGTGTTGCTCAGCGACCCCATTCCGTTGTGGGGAGTCTGGCAGTGTGTACGTCTGGCGGATGCCCTCCGCACGACATAACTGACCTAGAGTGCCCGAGGCAAACTCTCCACCACGGTCAGAGTGCAACCGAACTACGAGCAGGCAGTGCTGGGTACGAAGAGTAAGCAACCACTAGGAGAACGGTAGGCACGTCGGCCTTCCGCTCCAACAAGAACACCGTGGTGAAACGCGAGAAGTCATCAACGACGACCAGGAGGTAGCGCTCCCGACTAAGACCATGGACGGGGGCAGGGCCCTAGACGTCCATGTGCAGTGTCGGTAGCGGCGCTGTAGTGGGAGGAAACGAGGAGGAGTGAGGGAGGAAACGAGGAGGAGTGAGGGGTGGCGCGCTGCCGGCTCTCGATGCATAAGGTGCATAGTGGCGCGACCGACGCAGGCAGGGCTGGGAGCGATGCACGAAGACCAGTAACTAGACTGTGCTAGGACGTGTGCCTAAGACAGGGAGAGAGGTGGTAATGCGTGCGACAGCTGTGGCGTGCTGGTAGCAATAGGTGGCAAGCTGGGATCGAGCTGGTGAGCTGGCCAATTGGCGTGCTGGCGAGCTGGTAGCTGCGGGCAGAGTTTGCTGGCGGCAAGCTAGCAGGTGGCCGGGCAGGCTCTGCTGACGGCGAGCTAGCAGGCGCTGCGGGCGGCGAGCCGACAAGCACTGCTGACACGGAGCTGGCAGCGCTGCTGGCGGCTAGCTAGCGGTGGCTAGCTGGCTGCGAGTGGACAGCGGCTAGTGAGCGACTGGCGGTAGGTTAGGAGTTGCTAGGAGGACTGGGGAGCAAACGAGGAGGAAGTATGCGCAAGAGGAGCTACTAGGAGCAGTACACCAAGGAGCTAGCTAGGAGTCACTAGGACTGGCGGCACTGGGCGAAGGACAGTCCATAGGGCATGGGGGACTCACGAGGCTGGCGGCCGACTGGCGATTGGCGGCCGACTGCCGCTGGTGGCTGGTTGGTCGGCGGCTGGCCGCGAGTGATGGCAGCTGGCGGCTGACGGCTGGGGGTCGGCGGTCGGCTGCTGGCGGCTGGTGGCCAGCTGCTGGAGCCGAAGTTGACAGTAGGCTACAGCAGTAGCGATAGGAGCAACAGCGGTGGCTGCAGAGGCAGTGGCGGCAGCGGCATCTGTAGCGGCAGCGGCGGCAGCGGCTGCAGTGGCTGCAGCAGTGGTTGCGGTTGTGGCGGCTGCAACAACAGTGGGTGGCAGTAGGCGGCAGCGGGCGGCAGCGGGCAGTAGTAGCTGTGGTAGTGGCAGCGGTAGCTGCAGTGGCAGTGGGCGGCAGCAGCCGGCGCTAGCTGCTGGCAGTGCGCTGTTGGCGGCTGGCACTGGCTGCTAGCGTTGGTGGCGCTGGTGAGCCAGCGGGCTGGCTGCTGGCACTGGCTGCTGGCGCTGGTGAGCTAGCTGGTGCTGGCTGCTGGCGTTGGCGAGCTAGCGCTGGCTGCTGGCACAAGCTGCTGACGCTGGCTGGCGGTGCTGGCTGCTGGCGCTGCTGGCTGCTGGCACTGTTGGCTGTTGGCGCTGGCTGGCACTAACGAGCTGGCTGGTACTGGCTGCTGGCGCTGGCGAGCTGGCGCTGGCGAGCTGGCGCTAGCAAGCTGGCGAGCTGGCTCTAGCGAGAGGGCGAGCTGGCATTGGCAAGCTGGCGCTGGCGAGCGGGCGAGCTGGCTGGCTGCGGCTGCGTGGCGGCTGTTGGCTGGCTAGCGAGCGGCGGCGAGCTAGTGGCGAGCTGGCTGGTGGCGGCGGCGAGCTAGTGGCGAGCTGGCGTTGGTGCTGGTGCTGGTGAGCTGGCGAGAGCTACGAACGAGCGGGGGAGAGGAGGGGGGGGGGGGGAACAGACGACTAACGAAAGGTGCCAGCTGGTGTGGGCTGGCGGCGGCTTGCGCTAGCTAGCGCGAGTTATGGGACGAACAGGGGAGGGTGGGGAGGGGACGGGCTACGAGGCGCGCAATTAGGGCCGAGGCGCGCTAGGCTAGGGTGTGGTAGGGCGGAAGCGTGAGTAGAGGGCGAGACCTAGCTCTAGATGCCATGTTAGATTGTCGAGAGAATTCTGCACCAAGGGAAAATGTCGAGGGTTACAAAGGTAGGGTTGTACCCTCTAAAAACTGACCTAACCAAGGCTATAACAAAATTAACTAGCTAGCCTAGGTAATCATATTTGTTGACAGGAAGTGCCACCGCTGCAGAGTTGCTTGTGTCTTATGCCTATCCCAGCGAGGGGGGGCGTCAAGGGACACGCAGGGGTTTCCCTTGAGATCCTCTGGGAAGGGTCACAGGTGCAGAGCCTGGGGATTATGGGCGCACTTACCCGCTACTCAACAAGTCGTTTTAACTTAGTGGTTAGTGACTGAGTTATGGCACCCTCTTGATCCAAGCCTCTCCTGAAAAAACTATGGCCACTAAGCTGTCCACGTCATTTATGTGTACCGGGCTTATGTTATCAAGGCATTTGCACTGACTTGACCGAAATATTAAGGAAGTTTTAGAGCAGCCCTGATTCTACTCGGGTTGTTTTGGACCCAGCCTTGACAAAAACCGGGAAGATCTCCAGGCGACCCTGGAAACTTCGAGAAGATTTTCAGGTGACCCTGATTTTTCCACTGCCTGCACCCTCCCCCCCGCCCCCCCCCCCCCCCCCCCCCCCCCCCTCGGGCGCCAAGCCTCCCCTCGCCCCTTTTCTTGCACACTCCCAACACCCGTCACTCTTCTAGTACTCGGCTACCAAGCTATTAGTTGGGAAGGAGTAATCCCCTCATACCCTTCGGATACACGCGACTCCAATGTGAGGCAGAGCGTGGAACAAACTCAAGTAAAATCCATGGAAATGTGCGCTCTCTGAGTATTTTTTTGGCTGGCCCTAAAAAAACAGGGCAGTATAGTTCGGACCCTGGGTTTTCAAGGTGAAATCTGAAGGGAGCTCTGAGCATCAGAGCTGTTCAAAACAGGATGTTGAGGGGTTTTCTGTAAGAGATGTCTGTCAGCTCAGGGGTTATTTGTAATGGATCATGCAATTTTAGACTTGTATCGAGCACGGGTCCTGATTCTGTGAATGGCGTGATTTGCGGGTCCCCTCCTATAGTGATATGCGGATATTCCCCCATATAACAGGCCTGACTGCCAGATTCCTGCCAAGAGGCATCGTTCGGGTGACTCACATGTTGCCACGCTGCCCCACGTGATTGGTCCTTCACAAAATTTGGTTTGAGGGGCGGCCAGCACACAGTTTGGCTGCATGCATGGATTGGTTGCCCGTGTAAATGCTGCTTGGATAGACAATTACAAACGGAAATGTATGCACCAGCGGTGATAAACCAGCTTCCACCACCGCACTCCGGTTCGACACTGACACGCATGTGCCGCGCTGGTTTCGGTCCGGATTCAGAGATCCAGGAAGCTAACTGTGCATGGTTGGCAAATTGTTCGCGCCTCACTGTCGTTCCCTTTCCCCCTTGCAATCTTCTTCATATGTTTCTTCCCACGGAGGAAACACTCACTACTTCAGCCTCATCCAACGAGTCCTCCCCCCAGCAGTGTCATTGTTTTACAACCCTTCCGTCACGTGTCTCTGCTCGTCGCCCACCGTAGTGAGCCCTGTTTTCATGCCTGAGTTAGGCGACACGGGATTGGACGACGATGCCGATGACAATGGCAGTTGTCAAGAGACACGCTGGGGTTGCCCTTGAGATCCTCGAGGAAGGGTCACAGGTGCAGAGCCTGGGGGTTATGGGCGCACTTACCCGCTATTTAACAAGCCCTTTTAACCCAGTGGTTAGTGAGTGAGTTCTGCCATGGTATCATAGCTAAAAGGTCTTGGGTTCAATTCCCAGTAGGCACTGCTGTAAATGCCAGCGCTGCAGAGGCGCTTGTGTCTTCCGCCTATCCAATGAAGGGGGGTATCAAGAGACACGCTGGGGTTGCCCTTGAGATCCTCGGGGAACGGTCACAGGTGCAGAGCCTGTGGGGTTATGGGCACACTTACCCGCTACTTAACAAGCCCTTTCAACTCAGTGGTTAATGACTGAGTTATGTCAGCAGTCACTGTGACGATGCCCGCACGGGGCTTGACATGCTCCTTTCAACTCTAGGTATTTTCCCAAAAGCTCCTTGTAACTCGCCGACGGAACAGAACCCCCTCTGCACCCCGCAATCGGTCGCCTCATCTTCTCAGGCTGTAGTCGAGCCGACATCCGCGTGTAGTCCGGAGCCATCGGCGGCTGATGCTTTTACCCGTAGTCCAGGTTCTGCCACCCCCGTGAAACCTGGCGGTCGATACCGGCAAACCACCATGTGGAATTTCCCTTGCGGTAAGCCGGCGACGCCCCGCCCCTCAGCCATGTGTGAAGACGACGATAAGGCCAGCGATGGCGACAACCCTACCACTGCACCCGACAAGTCTCGATCGCCTGAGGAAGTCTATCGCGAAGCCCTCAGCAAGTTTAATACGCGGTGGTCCGAACGGTTTCCCTGGCTTATGATTATTAAAACTGACGCTGGATTCCCCGCTTTTAAATGCAGTATGTGCCTTGAGCATGCAAGACTTAGAGGGAAAGCTGGCAAACGTGGCACAGGGTTAATGGGCGCGTAGTCGCATGCATTCAACAGGCACGCGAGGTCGGCCAAGCATCGCCTGGCTGTGACGAAGCAGTAGGCGTTGCTGCAGGATGCAACAAACCAACTGCAAATCGACCAGCTTCCCCAAGCCACGGACATGGAGAAGGAGCGTGTGACTACACTTCTCGACGCGCACTATTTCTGCTGCAAAGGCAACGAGCCAATGGAAAATTGGATCAGGCTCGTGCCCTACTTCAGCAAACGTCGGTGCGAGCACTTTCCCAAGCAGGCCTATGGCACGTACTATAACAGGTATTCATGAGTTTTGTTTGTATTATTTTGCATGCATTTATCATGCGTGTTCCGTATTATACTTAACCATATTACTTACGTGTATTCCCTTTGCTGCCATTACGGGTACGGGGAGTTCACACAGTCCATGGCAACATGGCTGCAGACAACACAGTTGGACCACCTTCTAAGGTTCCCGTTTATCGGCTTGAGCATTGATGAGAGTACGGGCCGCTACCGCGGCAAGCACCTCATCGTGTTCGCGCACTTCATCTGCGAGAACCGTCTTATCTGCGAATACCTGGCCCTGGTGAGCGTCGACAAGGCTGACGCTGCTTCTCTGCTCGCTCTACTCTGCGACTACCAAGAAAGCACTTTTTGAAAAATAAAAATTTAGTAAAATATTGTAACTATTTGCCAACAATGCATTTTATAATTTCAAAGTTATTTTTAATATTTATACCACAACCATTTTAAAATTTAAGACTTATCATTTGTAAGTCTCTTAAAAAATAGTTAAATTAGCATTTGTTCAAGATGATTGATCATGTCATCAAGGAGCTCGCTGAGTACTTCGGACGCTCCGGCTTATGGCACCAGCGCTTCCTGGACCTGCAGGATGTCTTCACTTCGATGAACCTCGAACTTCAAGACATTCATACCATCAGATGGCTCTCCTGCAGTGAGGCTGTCATAAGGTTAGTTCAGGTTCTACCCGCCAACGTCGTCATGCTCTCGGAGGACGGACACCCGGCTCTTCAGGATAGTGATAAGCTACCGATTCTGGTTCCTTGTCATGCTCCTTGCTGACATACTGGAGCAGCTTAACATCCTCAACAAGTTCTTCCAGGAGCGTCAAGTAAGGTTATCGTTACCCTGACATCCAGCCGTGACTAATTCACCCTGGTTATGCATATACACTCCTTTCCCGCCCTTTCCCTTCCTCCCCCCCACCACTTCCCCGCCCTGACCTCAGCTGGAGTACTCGGCTGTCCAGGCGTAGATCGTCCGCACAACAACCCAGCCGCAGAGCCGCTACGGGGATGGCAAAGACTTTGGCAGGGGACTGAAAGTCCGTCTCACCATCTTCCTCACCCGTCACGACCCGCGCGGTTCTCGAGAGGTCACCGCTGAGGGTGTCGACTCCGACGGTCGTCCGGCTCACTTCACCGTCGTGCTGCATCAAGACCACTTGCTCTGTTATCGGGGGGAGGGACATCACGACGCGTGCTAGGATCTTTGCGTGGCCATGGCGGCTGGCATCGTGACGAACTTGGAGGAACGGCTGGGAGATGTGGGGAAGCTCTTTGGATGCCGCCTCTTCTCTGCCAACCTCTGGCCCGCTAACAGGGAGACAGCCGCACGCAAGGCCCAGTGCCTTGAATGGTTCCTCTCCAAACGTTACCATGCAGATGAGGCAGAGGAAATCCTTCCTGGCATTGACAAGCGTGCAACCATGATGGAGCTGCCTCATTTCTGCCCCGTCATTGCTGCTCTTCCCAAGGCCGACCGAGGCTTTCACGCTGGGCTCACGGCCATGCCCAAGACACCCGACTGGCAAGATTCTTACCCAAACCTGATGAAGTTGTAGTCGGCGGTGGCAGTGCTTCCTCTCAGCACTGTGGAGTGTGAGCGCGGATTCTCCAGGCAGAATGTGATTACATCACCAAAAAATTATGACCCGAATGTGTCCCAAATGTACCCCCGAGGTCAGTTGCATGTTCGGTTTGGGACATGTGCGTCAAGACACATACGGGACCTAAGGTGGGTAAGGTTTAGGCTAAAAAAACAGGATACACGAGGGCCAATTGAGGGTTAGCTGTGGGGCAAGCATAGGCCATGGAAGGACTGTCAGGGGCCATCTGAAAGCTAGTTGAGGGACATGTATGGGACTGAAACACCACAGCATATCCTCTACATAGTCAGGTCCTTTCTACAGTGGTTCGAAAGAAACATACTTTACATTATGCACAAGAATAATCAAACATACTATTGGTTTCATACAAAGATGACACGTACTGTCATTACAATGGCAAACCGGCATCCATGGGAACTCAAACACCATACTCTAAATTCAAACGCAACTTTGAAATGAATCAATCCAATGGCCAAATCGCTCCGACGAGCATTGCATTCCACTGCATTGTTAACAGAAAATGAATCGGTACAGGTAAAGAGGGTGTTCACTCTAATTAAAAAATAACTTCAGGGCGATCAGAAGTCAGCCACACGACTTGGACATGCAAATCGTGGCATGTTAAATATACCGCCTGCAAGAAGACAAAAGGAAGCCAACACATGCACTAAGCACAACACTGCACATAAGAAGATCGTTGCGTTGCGTCTGCAGAGAAAACAGCTGGGTTAAGGACTGTTAGAAACCACGATAAAGAGAACAATACTAGAAGCGGAAGATGGAAAAAAGACGAAATAACGCGGCTGACCAACGTTACTAGAGGAGAAAAAATTAGCATCAAAGATGCACTTACAGAGCACGACGATAACCCATGTAGGAGCGCACAATCCTTTAAGGTATGCCAACGGCGTGTGGCGCGAATTGACGACTCTTGACTGTTATCAAGGACTTGTTGAACATCGTGGACGTGCGTTAAGCAAGGAACAATCCACGCGTAAATGCTAGTTAGCATCTACGAGAAAAATAATCACGCGTGTTGAATAAATGGCCACCAATGAAAACGTTTAAGAGTAGGCTTACTACGCAATGAACGGAAAACACATATACGCAAGAGAGCACGGAGCGTAGAAAGTGAATGAGGCTGAGGTGAAATTGGACGCATGTCGTGTAGGGCTGCAAAAATATTATGAAGGGTAGAGTAGCTTAACTAAGAGATTTGAATGCAGAAACAGGGTTAGGAGCAGCTGGAACTGGAGAACGAAGACGATAAGGGCGCGTGACATTTTGAACGAATCGGTATCGAGCGTCATTTCAGGTGGTTACCTGTCTCACGAAGTATGCGTTTTTTTGTTTTGTTTTTTGTTTTTTTGTTTTTTTCGAAAACCTTCGGTATATTATGTCACATCGGGGCTCGTACCGCAAAAAACATTGGGTTCGTTCGAGTGCACTCAAAACTGGCAGACCAACGTCCGAACTTGACGTCAAGCTTGATGGCATACGTTCTAGTCGTAAGGAGCGAAAAAAAATCGTGCAAAATCGAAAGCGATCGACAATTGGTGGCAACTTGTAACAATTGGTTTCGTCAGACTTGCCGCGAGAAGTCGTACTCCTTGCACGGCCATAACAAACAATGGCGATGCTGCTTGAAATGTGTATGTACCGCGCGGACTAGCCGTGTTGTGCCCTTGACAGGTTGTCGAGTGCAACTTGCAAAAGTTGCAGCTTTGTAGCCTGATTTTCGAGCCTCGAATGTTGACGAGTCTGAGCCCGTTGCACGTTCATTTGGTACGGACTTTTGCATTTTCTCTCCATGTCACGCACCCTAAGTGCTTCATATCTGAAATGCAGGAATGCTAAGGGGGAGGATGCGGAGCAGAAGGCTGGGCAGACACAGGAACGGTTGGGGAATCTTGAGACACTGTAAGGACGTAATGACAAAGGTTTGTGTCTTTATTTATGCATGACACATTCTTCGGTTATCGTATTAAAAAAGATATGGACTCCGTTTGCGAGCCTTCTTACGCAATGTGTAATGAGACAAACATCGCAATAGACGTTTGAAAACACGACCCAGCAGCAGCCTAAGTTGGCGACCCATCACCAGCAGCAAGGGTTTTTAGTTGTTCGGTTACTGTTACTTGCGATCCGCGCACAGTATTCACGTTTAGCGCACAGAGAGAAGGGTTTTGTTGCTTTCTGAGCAGCGAGGGGAGGTTTAGCGTTCATTTAGGTCAATTCGTCTCTCATTGGATCGCGTTTCACAATTTTATTGGTTACACACTGTACCTCGGCATTTCGCTGTTCTCAGCAACTGTTCCCGAAAATCTCCGTCAACTACCGAGCACGTCGCTGAACGAACCTGGAAACAGAGTGAGCCTCGGGTACCGTCAATTTATGACGGCAAAATTAACAGCGAACTTATTTTTCAGACGGATCAAACATGACGACAATACTCAATATGGGATTGTGGATTAGTGCGATGAGATTGTTCACCTAAATTTCATTCCGACATTGGGGCTTGGGTGGAAGTGTACCACGCGTGCCTGGCCGCACTGCTGTAGCTCGCGCATGAGGAAGTACCGCAGCTGGATGTGCTTCCCTCTGCCCTCTAGTCGAGGCTCCTGACACAAGATGATCATGGCCCTGTTGTCAGCGTACAGGACCGGGGCAAAGCTAGGCCGCTCACCTAAGCCAGTGAGCAAGAACATCAGTCAGCAGAGCTCCTGTGCCGCCATGGGACCAACGTAGATCTCAGCCTCATAGCTGGAATGTGCAACAGACGACGAGCGGGTGGACCTCCATGAGATGGCGCCTGCACCAAGGCTAAAGCAGTAGCCCTGGGAGGACCTGAGTGTCTCAGCGTCCTCCGTCCACGAAGCGTCTGTGTGCCTTGTGAGAACCACTAGTCTGCGTCCTCCCAGCACTAGCCCCATGCCTGATATACTTGCTAGAAATTGCAACACCCTCTTGGCAGCCAACCAGTACTAGGGTCGGTGTCTGCCTGTCGCAACAAAGCGTGCGAGGATACTAAGAGGGTATGCGAAATCTGGACGAGTGCAAGTCATCAGGTATATACACTGGACGAGGAATTTTGCCATTTTAGGGGGTCATGGGCATTAAGCCTTAATCTTCTGGTGTGCCTAGTGTATGTAGGTTAGGGTAAGGCTCTACGCCCATGCCTTACATCACACAAGTATAATGATGTTTACAACAAATGCCAGAAAATAACAATCTTGGTACATGTGGACAATTATTGCCAGGCGCAAGCAGCAAGTTACATCAACCCCAAACTAGTACCTAATCCACCGCCCTTTCGCCTTAGACACCGCCCTCACCCTCCTGGGCATGCTTTCCACCAGGTGGGTGCACACATCCGCCGGGATCTTCTCCCATTTCTCCTGCACTCGCTCCCAAAGGTCTAGCATACAGTGGGAGGCTTATAAGGCTTGGCCAGCTGCCTCTTGAGATGAGCCCATAAATGCTCCATTCGGTTGAGGTCGAGTGAGGAAGACGGCCACTCTAGCACCCCTGAATCTTACTCTCAAAGCCACTCCTGTACGATACGCGACTTGTGCTTCGGGTCGTTGTCATGCTGGAAGATAGTTTTTGAGGGTGTAAGCTGGTAAAGCTCAATCGTATTGTTGAGATCGTCCTGCAGTATACTCAGCGAGAGCAGTCCGTCCACCCTACCATATGTTTTGCTCATGAAACCCGCTCCCTTTTACGACATGCAGTCGTAAATTATCAAGCAACCGCCCCCGTGTTTGACGGTCTGCTTGATTTGGTGTCTTTGGAGGGCAGTCCCTTCGTGAACGCAGGCGTATGAGAGTCAGTTGGATGCAAGACGACCGATCTTGGTCTCATCCGCACAGAAAATGCGCTTCTAGTCGTCGACCGTCCAGTCTGCGTGGGCACGCGCCCATTCCAGCCTATCGCGTATGTTTTTCCGAGAGTGTCGCGGCTTCTTGGGATGCTTGATTGCGACAAGTCGGCTCCCATTCTAAGCGTTACGCAATGTCTTAGGATGCAACGTGATGCCGTGCTGCTTCTCAACGATTTTCGCCACGTGAGCGGAGATTTCGGCCTCCTCGAGGGTAATCGACCGAACTATGCCGCGGCGAACTCTCTCTGTCACTAAGCGAGGGCGACCGGCTGAGGGCATCGTAGGACGCACGTCATCGCGGGTAGACTCTACAATCGCCTTGATGGGCCGACCTCTTCCCTATGGCTAGCTGTTTAGCGATTCAACGATTGCTCTACCCCCTCCGCAACAAGGGAATGATCTATGCGTAGAGCGCCTCATCTAACGGTTTCATGACGGCCTAATCATCGCAGCGGTCCTAGCCTATCTCCTGACTACTCGATAGTCGCGAGGGCAAGTAAGAAGAAATAGCGAGGTTAGGAAATAGATCTACTACGCTGCTTGGCCTAAATTGTCCGGATGCACCCACGCGGACGAAATCTCGTCCTCGGTAAAAAATCGACCCCTATAAAACTGAAACCAGCATCCGTCACATACAGTACAGTACTACTTTACATCCAACCCCGAAATTTGATTCGTAACTAAACAAAGAAGGCACCAAACCAGTACGAGAAATGTTTTAAGGCAATTATCCGGGCAATACTTTCCGTCGCTGTAAGGCAGCCCACGAGCTCTGCGTACTGACCACTGGGCTCGACCGGCTCGTTAGGGACTTGAGCCGAGAGATGGGCTGTGCCGAGGAGAACTGATGGCAGAGCCTCTGAAGGACCTGGCACACCAAGTGTAACTGTGTGAGAGTGATGGTGCGCGCTGCTCTATCCCTGAAGATCTGCCATCAGTTCTCCTCGGCACAGCCCACTCCTCTGCCAGTTGAGCCGAGATCCACTGGCAGAGGAGTGGGCTGTGCCGAGGAGAACTGATGGCAGAACCTCTGAAGGACCTGGCACACCAAGTGTAACTGTGTGAGAGTGATGGTGTGTGCCGCTCTATCCCTGAAGATCTGCAGCCCAAGATAGCAGCGCAGCTCTCTTAGGTCAGTGCAGGCGTCTCCCCAGCAGCTCGGCCTTCACCAAGGCCAGTGCGTCTTTGTCTGCAGTAGCAAAGACCAGGTCGTCTACGTAGCCTAGGATGTAGAACGGGGTCTGGCCTGAGTGAAACATCAGAGGATGAAAAGAACTGGAGATCTGGTAGTGTAGCATGCAGCAGGTCATGCCATTCATGGGGCGCCTGCCGTAGACCGTAAATAGAGCGCCAGAGGAACCACTTGGTCCCAAGAGGGAAAGTGCCAGAGAAGCCTGGAGGACGGCGTAGGTAGATCTGCTCGTGCAGGCTGCCCTGGAGGAACGCTAAGGAGAACTCAAGCGAGTGAAGCTCGTAGTCGCGCTGTGCTGCTACCTGAAGCAGCGCTCGAAGAGTGGTCATCTTTGGGGTCGGGGCGAAGGTCTCGAAGAATTCAACCCCCTTGCGCCGACTGAAGCCTCTAGCAACGTAGTGCGCCTTGAACACCGGGGGCTCCCCAGGAGGGCACATCACATTGAAGAGCCACCGGCCATCGGCTACGTCCGCCCCAAATGGGGGAACTGCTTCAAAGTAGGTGCCGTTGGATCTCCAAGATGCCATCTTTGTGTTCGTGGCAGCTATCCCCTGAGAAGCCGCCTCGGCGTAGGTGCGAGGGGTCGGGATTTCAAAAGCGTCTGGGTCACCCTCAAGGGCTAGCAGCATGGAGCAGAGATGAGGAGTGACCTCGAACAGGAATGCTAACTCGTACTGCCGGTCCTCTAGGACGTCATTGCCAAGGGAAGGTGCACCTCCGACGGACGGAGGACGGGCAGGATCAGAGACCAGAGCAGTAGCGTAGTCAAGGCGGCGGGTAGAGGCAAAGTGAGAGACAGTAGCAACAAGGGCGTCGAGACTGAAGACAGGAACGGACAGGTCAGTTACTAGAGAGAAGAGGACACGAGGAACAAGCGGGCGAGCAGCACGGAGAAAGTAAGAGAAAGGAGGTGGGGAGACAACGAGAGACGACTAAGGAGGCGATGGGAGAAGAGCGACGGAAGGAGCCAAGACGCGTTAGAACGGAGAGACATAGGGGGAACATTCGAGGCGGGAGAGACGGGACGAGCATGATAGGGGCGGTGAGACCACCCAGCGAGAGTGGGGTGTATGGCCAGGAGACAACGGAGGAGGCACAGGAGGAGAACGAGGGGGGAAACGAGCCGGGGAGGAGTCCGACGGAGGGAACATGGGGCCGTAGACAGGAGGAGGAGGTGGCGCTGGGGAAGGCGTGTGCGGTCGGTCAGGAGAGGGAAGACCGAGGAGGCGAAGGACGGAAACTGGCGGTGAGTGCTGCTGCTGCTCCGCGCCCACACCGGGACCTTAAGCCGCACCAAGGCTACCCCTAGGACTCTCCACGACAGCACCCCCAGTACAAGCACCACCAAAACTAGCACCCCCATGACTAGCACCCCTAGAACTAGAACCCTCTGAAGCACCCACGCCACCCCCAGAACCACCGGGACTCGCCAAAACAGCATCCCCAGGAGTAGCGCCCCCTGAACGAGCACCCCCCTGAGAACCAGCACCCTAAGGGCCAACACCCCCAGAGCCAACTGACCCCTGCTACTGCAGCGGCTGCTGCTGCTGCTTGGGCGATGGCGACTGCTGCTGATGCGGTGGCTGAGGAGGCACAGGGGCCGAGGGTGCAGGCGCCTCATAAGCAGGCGACTCACCCGGAGTGTCCCAGGTCCAGGATTTAGCAAAAACTCGAATGCTGCTAATCTATTATTGAATCAAGAATTGAATGTCTACAAGAAAAGAGTCAATGCTATTTATACATACGAGAACTCTAGGCAAGGGTAACTAGGACCTTTTACGAGAGTTCTAGAAATGAGTGGAACCGTCCGTATGAACACCACCTAGAAGCACGGTAGGGATTCTAGAGATGCGGCGACGGTGACTAAAACACTCCATGCAATAGAAAACGTGTTACACAAGGAAAGTCCAAAACACTCAGTAACACATATGATATGTGTATAATATATTAATGTGTAGGATAGAGTGTAGGGATTTTCAAGAAAGGAAAAACACACAAAATAACACACAATAAAGAGAAAATAGCAAATGGTTGTGGTCAGCGGACTCCTCCGCCGGGCCAACCGAAGGAAGGGGAGTGACGTAAGACACACTTGACGGTGGCAGGACTGAGAGCGGGAGCTATTGTGGGAGTGGGGACAAGGAACAGGGGCGGGTTACGGGGTGACCGTGGTACGGAAATCGAGTGTAAAAGGAGACAGACTCGTCAAAGGTGATGTTACGCGAGCAAAAGAAATGGTGAGACGACGTGTGGTAGAAGTGGCAGTCATAAGCGTCTAGAGGGAAACCAAAAAGGACACAAGAGAAGGCAAGGGCGGTAAGCTTGTCCGCGCCAGAGGCGCGGACGTAAGCTAGGCAGCCCTAGATGTGAAACGCAGACGCGTCATCAGGGGATCCGTAATGAAGACGGAGCACTGGCTTGGCGCGGTGGACTCGAGCAGCTACAAGCCACGGGATAAGAACGTCAGGCACGTCGGCCTTTCGCTCCAAGGGAAACACTGTGGTGTAGCAGGTTTAGTCGTCTACAAGAACTAGGAAGCAGCGCTTGCGACGCGGCCCAGGGACTGGGCTGGGCCTAGGCAGGTGCAAGGTCTGGAGTGGCTCAGAAGTGGGGGGAGACGAGGAGGAGTGAGGAGCCCGACGCAGCCGGCCCTCAACGCAAGGCGTGCATAGAGGCGCGGGCAGGGGAGGGAGGGCAGGGAGCGTCGGAAGGAGACCTAAAACAAGACCATGCTGGGACCTGTGACGGAGACGCATGAGTGCGGGGTGACCTAGGCGGTGGAGCCACTGAAGCGACGGATGGGTGAGCGACCGACATGAGCAAGCCTCAGCGATCTGCGTAGACGCTGCCACCTAGGGGGACGCAGCCACCAAGGGGGGATGCGGTGTCCAGCGTGAACAGTCCAGACGCCGAGTCCCGGGGGAACGTGGTGAGTGGGGCACCAGTGGCAGCCTCAGTACAGACCGTGTACCGTCCATGTCCAGGAAACGTGGTGGTGACAACGAGATCCTGAAGACAACCGACACCAACCATGTTCCTGGAGAACGAGGGGATGTGCAGATCTATAAGATAGCCCGAGGGAACCGCCGGACAGGGAAGGGTGCTGGAGCTGCGTGCAACTACCAGATCGAAGGAAGGGTCAGCATGGGTGGTAGCATCTGTCGGCGGGGGCACTAGCATGGAGCTAAGGCTAAACACGGCAGGAGGTCCTATGCCTGACGCAACATGGGAGCCTAGGCTACACACAACAGACACACCTAGGCTAGGCAACACAGGGCAATAAGGTTCAGTCACACTAGAGTTATCAGGATACATGGCATGCATACCAGAGCGAATCTGATCCATGTCTACCTCAAAGACCGGCACACGATGACGTATCAGGCTGTGCCAGTCCGAAAGGGACAGCATGGGCCCGAAGCAAAGACAATAGAGGTGGTTGAGGCAGCGGTAGCTAAGGGCAGCGGCGTGGCCGAGATGGTCACACATGGTGCCACGAAGGGGACCAGTTTGAAGCGGGTACCGGCACCCGACATCGAGCTGCGAGAGCCGCCTCTTCGACCACCACCACCAAAGCCGCCCGGCCACCACGGCGGCGAGGCCGCCCACTGCTGTTGTTGCTGCTGCGACTGCTGCTGCTGCTGCCTCAGTTGCTGCTCCTGCTGCTAATCTGGGGCGTCAGCTCCCAACCCCTCGTCTCCACTCCCAGCGCTCACACCACCGCCACCCCCCCCGCCACCCCCACCACTTCCAGCACCCTTGCCACCCTTACGCCCCCCCTTGGAGCGATGGGGGGCTCTACCCTAACATGGTTGCGCGCCCGCAGTGGTGGTCTCAGCGACAGGGACTATCTCAGCGACAGCAGCGAAAACATCAGAGTAAGTGCACTCGATGGGAGCACAACCCTGGAAGATAGGGACCGCCACAGTACCGCTAGACTGAGCGATAGGGCGCTGGTGGCTCTCTATCGCAGACAGGGTGGCGACGAAGTTGCTAAGGGTGAGGTCAGTGGGGTGGAGGCTAAGGAAGGTGTCGCGGGCAGTGGCTAGGCGGTCGGGGAGGAGCGTGGCTAAGAAATAAAGCGTAGCGCCGAGGGGGGGAGGAAACATAGTGAGTTGAGCCTCAGCGTGCGCAGGTGAGTGGCAAGGTCAGCGAATGTGGGGATGGACGCGAGATCAGGAAAGAGCCGGGGCAAGAGAAGGCGGCTAGCACAGGCGGAGGAGGGAGTAGAATAGCATGCAATGAGTGCATCTAGGTACTCCTTGGCCGTCTCTAGGGCCTGAAAGCGGGGACGCTCGGATAGGGGGAGGGCGTGACTGATAGTGAGCTACGTGGTGGCGTCACGCAACTCCCAGACAGAGCGAGTGAGCTCAGCAGCTGTGAAAGCCTCACGCACAGCAGGTGTGGGGCCGTCCTGGCGCTGACCCTCCAGCTAGCGGCGCATGTCAGCGAGCCACGCCTCAAAATCGACAGCGTGACCCTCCGCGTTCAGGTAGAGAACAGCGTCCACCATCACATACAGCTGCAGTAGCTGGAGAGCTCAGGCGAAGGAGGAGCAGGGGGCAGGTAGGTGTGGTGGAGCGGTGGAGAGCGGTGGGGTGCGGTGAAGTGCGGTGGAGTGTGGTGGAGTGCATTGAATCCGCGAGAGAAGAGACAGCCGGCGGGAGCACCGGCGCAGGGGAGAAACTAGGCCGGCGGCTAGCTGGGGCGGGCAGCTAATAGGGGCCAGGGCGAGCAAGGGCCGGCGCGGCGGGCTGGGGCGGCGTGGTGAGCCGAAGGCGACGTGGCTAGCTGGGGCAGTGCGACAAACCGGGGCTGGCGGCGAGCTGAGGCCGACGACGAGCAGAGGCCGTGCCGAGCCAAGGGTTGCGCGGCGAGCAGGGGCCGGTAGCAAGCTTGGGGCAACGCGGCGAGCTGGGGCCGGTGGCGAGCTGGGCCGACGGCAAGCAGGGGGTCGCGTCGAGCCGCGGGCCTCGCGGGGAGCTGGGGTCATTGCAGCGAGCTAGGGCGACGCTCGGGGTCGGCAGCAAACTAAGTGCCACGCGAGCTGGGATTGGCGGCGAGCTGGGGCCGGCAGCGAGCAGGGTGGCAGCACGGTGAGTGGGGGTTGGCGGCGAGCTGAGGCCAGCGGCAAGCTGTGGCTGACATCAAGCTGATAGCTGCTCGGCGAGCTGGGGTCGTCGCAGCGAGCTAGGGCGATGCTGCGCGTTGGACTGGGGCCAGCGCAACGGGCTAGGGGCCAACGCAGTGGGCTAGGGGCCAGCGCAGGGTGTTAGGGGCCAGCGCGAGGGGCTAGGGGCGAGTGCGGCGGGCTAGGGGCCAGCGTGGCGGGCTAGGGGCCAGCGCGACGGGCTAGAGGTCAGCGCCGCGTGCATGTGCAGGCACGGCAAGCTAGGGCCGAGCGCTCGACAGTAGGCTAGGGCGGGGCGCTCTACGGTAGGCTCGGGCGAGGTAGGCTGAGGAGTCAGGACAGGTTTGAGAGAGAGACAATTTTGCACGAGTGTTCATGTCACTTGAAGGACAGCTCTATAAAAATCTGTCCCTAACATAGCCCCGGGGTATCTTTACGGCTGTTTACATGACACTCCTTCGAGGGGGCCAGGTGTGGAACAACCAATTTTTGGTGATATAACAGTCAGCTGCGTGCCAGCCTTAAAGACACTAGGCTTAGTGACCTCATGTGCATGCCATTGTTTGAATACGACCCTAAATATGATTCTGTGGTGGAGATATGGCGCGCTTCAGGAAGCACAAGCCTTTCAACAACACCCTCAAGCCAAGCAAGATGGCTTGAAGAAGGGGAAGGGAGTGAAAAATGGTCGATCATGATGACCTTGAGTAAAGTTCTATTGCTATTCTATTTCATATTATTTTGACGATCAGGGAAAAAACTTCAACCATCTCTGTACATTCAGCATTTTTGGCCCACAAAATCTTGATCGCTCATAAAAAAAAATTAGACCTCTGAAAGTTCATGGAATTTTTCAGGGCTATTCCTTTGCAATGAGGATGCCACAATATGAGGGACCGATGCTCACCGTGCTGTATTTGTACGTTGGTAACAAGAGCTTGAATAGTTATGAATGTTGCCCTCCAACCTTTGTGACTCCACGTGCAGGCTTGGGGTTCTCGAACATAATTCGGGACCTCGGTTATCAGGCCAAGCCTGGACTTTCGAAGTTCAAAGATGCACGCGGCGTTAGCAAGGATTCGCTTAACGGAATTTCCTTACACTTGTATTGTATTTATACATTATCGACAAGAGCTTGAGTTAAAAGGGGTTTTTTTCCCCTCCAATAGTTATAAAGGCCGCCCTCCAAACTTTGCGTAACGCTTGTTCTAAGGAAATGTACATCTTGCAGTAGCTACATTACAAAGTACCAATGCTTGGTTTGTGAAAGAAAATGGTATTTCCATATCACGGGTTTTAGTTCGTAAGGCGTACACTGCTATAACGGGGTTGCCGCGCAGGTCTGCCACGAAATTCAAATTGCGGTATGTCAACATATATTTGTCAAGCGCACTTACCCTCTATTAACAAGCCTTTTAACTCAGTGGTTAGTTATTGAGTTTCTAACATGGTATTAGAGCTTTAGTGACTTGGGTTCAATTCTCAGTGCTAGCGCTGCAGAGGCGCTTGTTGTCATCATATATTTTGTATATGTTATAGGCTAGATAGGTGCATGCTCGTTTAGAGTACAACACCTTAGCGTATATGCCCTTGTACCCCAACATTCTAGTCACTTGTTAACTCTGAGATGGTATCATGCCCTAGGTTAAGTCCTCCCCGCCCACCCGCGCTTCCGCCCTAGTCCTAGCCCTAGCCGCCCATTGATAACCACCTGTTCCTAGCCGCCCGTCGCTATTCACCGCTGGCCGCCCATCGCCTCGTGCCGCCCGTAGCCGCCAGCAGCTCGTAGCCGCCAGCCGCTCGCCGGCCCCTACTTGCAAGCCCCGCGCTCGCCAGCACTGCACCAGCTGGCCCCGTTCTCGCTGGCCCCGCCCTCACCTGCCCCACGCTCCCAAGCCCCGTGCTTCCTGGCCCCGAGTTTGCTGGCCCCGCGCTTGCTGGCCCCACGCTCGCCAGCCCCACGCTTCTTGGCCCCGCACTCGCTGGCCCTGCGCCCACCAGCCCCGTGCTCGCCGACCCCCGCGCTTGCTGGCCCCATGCTCGCCAGCCCCGCGGCCGCTGGCCCCGCGTTCGCTGGCCCTGCGCTCGCTCGACCCACACCCACCAGCCCCGCATTCGCTGGCCCCTAGCTCGCTGGCCCCGCGCTCGCTGGCCCCGCGCTCGCTGGCCCCTAGCTCACCGGTCCCTAGCTAGCCGGACCCTAGCTCGCCGGCCCCCAGCTCCACCGGCCCCAGATCCGCCGACACCAGCTCCGCCGGCCACAGCCCGCGCCGGCCCTGCGCCGTCCAACCGCCGAGCCACAGTGCTGCCGTGATGCCTGTCGCTGCGCCGCCGAGCCGCTCTGCCGTCCTGACGCTGACTTGTCAGCTGGCGGCGGAGGTCGACGAGCCACGCCTCAAAGTCAACATCGACGGTAAGCTCCCCTATCCCGATGTGCCTGCTGCCCTACCTGCCGTCCCTATGTCTGCTGAGCGTGAGGCCTTTGCCACTATTGACCTTGCACGCATTGTCTGGGAGTCGCGCAACGAAGTCGCACAGCTTGCCATCAGTCACGCCCTCCCCCTGTCTGAGCGTCTCGCTTTACCGCTGCAGCAAATGCGAAAGAATACAAAAATGCGGTCATAGCACGCTATTCCACTCCTGCCTCCACCTCTGCCGGCCGTCTGATCCTCCCCATGCTCTTCCCTGATGTTGCTTCCTTCCCCACTGTCGCTGACCTTGCCACTCATTTCCGCACACTTGATATTAGCTACCGCGCTGAGGCACAGCTCACTGCATTCCCACCGCCGCTTTGCCCTACCCTGTACCTCATTGCCACACGCCTCCCTGACCGCCTTGCCACTGCCCGCGACCACTTCCTTAGTCAGCACCCAGGTTACCTTACCCTTACAACCTTTGTCACCGCCCTGTCCGCGATAGAGACCCGCCAGCGCACTATCGCTCAGTCTAGCTGTACTCCGGCAATCCCTACCTTCCAGGGCTGTGCTCCCTCCCAGTGCACTTACTCTGACATTTCTGCCACTGTTTCTGAGACAGCCCTTGCTGCTAAGACCGCCACTGTGGCCTCAGCGCAGCCGCGTCAGGTTAGGGGCTGCCGCCCCAAGGGGGAGCATGGCGGAGGGAAGGGTGGCGGGGGTGGTGGGGGTGACGAAGGTGTCACCGGTGGTGGCGGGGACTGTAGTGCAGACGAGGGGACAGGGGCTGACACCTCGGAGCAGCAGCAGCAGAAGTAGTCGCAGCAGCAGCAGCAGCCGTGGGCACCGTGGTGGCCTGGTGGCACTAGTGGTGGTGGTTGTGGTGGTGGTCGCGCAACTCGGTGTTGGGTGGCTGCTCCTGTGTGGTCACCTACCAGTACGAGCTTCAGTCACACTGCTGCCCGCTGCTACCGCGGCCTCGACGACCTGTTCCGTCTCCGCTTCGGCCCCACGGCGGACCCCCCCGAATGGTACAGCCTGGTGCATTGCCGTGTGTCTGTCTTTGAGACGGACATGGATCAGATTAGGTCTGCTATTTATGCCATGTATGCTGATGACTCTAGTGTGACTGGACCCTATTACTCGGAATTGCCTAGCATAGGTGTGTCCCCAGTGTATAGTCTAGGTTCTCCTGCTACGTCAGGCGCTTAACCCCTTGCCTTGTTTAGCCTAGGCTCCACGCTAGCCCCTCTGCCGCCTAACGCTACTGCCTCGCTCTCTTTCATGCTCTAATCTAAAGCGTCTGCCTGCTTCTTTCGCGACCACACTGCGCTCACCCCGCTTGCCGCCCCTGTCGCTGTAGCGCTTGCTGGCCCCTCCTCAGGTCTGGTAGTTGCCTGTAGCTCCACCACCCTTCCTATTCGGCAGTTCCCTCGGGCTCTCTTACAGGCCTGCACATCCCCTCACTCTCCAGGAACCTAGTTGGTGTTGACTACCTTAAGGACCTCGGCGTCACCACTACGTTCCCCAGACACAAGCGGTACGGAGTATGTACAAAGGCCGCCCCTGGTGCCCCTCTCACCACGTTCCCCCGGGCCCCTGTGTCTGGCCTGTTTACGCTTGACACCGCATCCCCCCCGGTAAGGGCGTCCCCCCAGGTGCCTGCGTCGACCCAGGTCGCAGCGGCTTGCTCGAGTCGGTCTCTCACTCACGCGTCAAGTAGTACGAGCTCGCTTTCCTGTTCGTGGCTGCTCCTCATCTCTGCTCCATGCTAATAGTCCCTGAGGGTAACCCAGACGCCCTTGACATCCCGACCCCTCGCACTTACGCTGAGGCAACCTCAAGACCCTGGACCTCTCAATGGATAACTGCCATGGACGCGGAGATGGCATCTTGGAGATCCACCGGCACCTACGTCGACGCAGTTCCCCCACCTGGGGTGAACGTAGTCGATGGCCAGTGGCTTTTCAAGGTGAAGCGCCCTCCCAGAGAGCCGCCGGTATTCAAGGCGCGCAACGTGGCTAGAGGCTTTAGTCAGCGCGAGGGTGTTGAATTCTTTCAGAACTTCGCCCCGACCCTGAAGATGATCGCTCTTGGGGCGCTGCTACACGTAGCAGCATAGCATGACTATGAGCTGCACTCCCTCGACTTCTCCACAGCGTTTTTCTAGGGCAGTCTGCACGAGCAGGTCTACATGCGTCGTCCGCCATGCTTCACCGGCACCTTCGCCCCTGGTACATAGTGGCTCCTCTGGCGCTCAGTCTACGGCCTGCAGCAAGTGCCCCATCAGTGCCACGACACGCTGCGTGCTACGTTAGCTTACCTGCAATTCTTCTCGTCCTCTGCAGACCCCTCGCTCTTCGTTCGTGCTGGCCAGACCCCGCTCTACATCCTTGTCTACGTAGACGACCTGGTCTTCGCTACTGAAGACACAGACGCACTGGCCTCAGTGAAGGCTGAGCTGCTGAGAAGGCACACCTGCACTAACCTAGGAGAGTTGCGTCGCTACCTTGGCCTGTAGATCTCCAGGGACAGAGCAGCATGCACCATCACTCTTACACAATCACACTTGGTGCGTCAGGTCCTTCAGAGGTTCGGTCTTCATTTCTCCTCCGCACAGCCCACACCTCTGCCAGTAAATCACAGGGTCTTGGATTCACTCTCTGAGGAGTCTGTAGAGCCTAGTGGTCCTTACGCAAAGCTGGTGGGTTGCCTCATGTACCTGATGACTTGCACTCGCCCAGATCTCGCATACCCTCTTAGCATCCTGGCTCACTTTGTGGCCACAGGCAGACACTGACCACAACACTGGTCGGCCGCTAAGAGGGTTTTGCGTTATTTAGCAAGTACATCGGACATGGGGCTAGTGCTAGGAGGACGCAAGCCAGTGGTCCTTACAGGGCACACAGACGCTTCATGGGCAGACGACGCTGAGATGCTCAGGTCCTCCCAGGGCTAATTCTTTAGCCTTGGTGCAGGTGCCATCTCTTGGAGGTCCACCCGCTCATCGTCTATTGCCCTGTCCAGCTGTGAGGTTGAGATCTACGCTCGTGCCATGGTGGCACAGGAGCTCCGCTGGCTGACTTGCTTGCTCGCAGACTTAGGTGAGCGGCCTAGCTTTGCCCCGGTCCTATACCCTGACAACATGGGCATGATCTTCTTGTATCAGGAGCCTCGACTAGAGGGCAGAGTGAAGCACATTCAATTGCGGTACTTCCTCCTGCGCGAGCAACAACAGCTGATATCGTTACGAAGGCGCTTGCCCCTAAAGATCATTAGCGGCACTGTGTGCAGCTTGGTCTAGTTCCCTAGCTTCTCACTTGCTAGGACCTTGGTTGTGTACTGTATCTTATATTATCTTGACTGGCCTTGTGGCTCCTGTTCCAGTGGCTGGACTAGTAGTGCCGCCTTGGGTTACTCTTGTGTCTGGTGTACTCTTGCAGACTGGTCTTCATACCCTTGCCCCAGAGGCTGGACTAGTATTGCCACCCTGAGAAGTGTATCTTTGGTCGTTACCCCTTGTCTAACCTAGGGGGTGTGTCAACATATATTATGTATACGTTATAGTCAAGATAGGTGCATGCTCATTTAGAGTACAACACCTTAGCATATATGCCCTGGTACCCCAATATTCTAGTCACTTGTTACAGTGGCGGAAAGAATTGCCCGGATGTTGAGCACTTCGAAACATTTCGCTATGCCACACATGTTTCGAATGTAGTAACACCATTTTTATTTTGTCGTGTTACAACATTGTCGAGTTTTGTTTCAACCGTATCCTACTTGGCGCGATTGTGTCACAACCAAAAAGCGGGGATGAGATTTACTCCTCGACTGTCAATCCGGACAGTTCATACTGAGCGAGAGACTAGATCTATTTTCGCTCGTCGCTTAGGGTACACATCGTCTCGCGCAATAGTTGCTAGTCTAGGAGTTAGACCTGAAGCGAACCTACGACCGCATCACGATGAAGCCGGTAGATGACAAGAAGCGCGCTCGTATCATAAGCATGTTGCGCAATGGGCATTCGATTAGGAAAATAGCCAAAGTACTAGGCATAGGCAAGAGCACCGTGCATGATTACGGTCTGAAGGTGATTGCCGAGACTAGTCGCAATGAGGTGCGACCCACGATGCCCACGGCCGGCCGCCCACACTTAATCACAACCCGCCTCCAGCGCGGAATAGTTCGAGCGATTACCACCGGGGAGGCGAAAAGCAGTGTAGACGCCGCAAAAATACTAGAGGAGAAGCATGCTCTGGCTGTCGATTCGAAGACCGTTAGAAACTCAGTACGATCCGCAGGCTTGATCGCTGTGCAGCAGCCCAAGAAACACAGGCTCTCTGTGAAAAACGTAAGCGATCGGCTGGATTTCGCGAGGTCGCATGCCGACTGGAAGATGGAGGATTGGAAGCGTGTGATTTGGTCTGATGAGACTAAGATAAACCGTTTCTGCTCCGACGGACGTGCGTACGCCTGGATTCGCGATGGCACCAACCTTCAGAGCCATCAACAGACAGTTATGCATGGGGGCGGATCTGTGATGGTGTGGGGTTGCATGATGTATGAGGGGGTGGGGTTCATGTGCAAGATCAATGGAAGGATGGATGGGCCGCTGTATCGCAGCATCTTGCAAGATGAGCTCTCACAGACAATCGACTTTTTCAAGTTCCCCCCCTCAGAGGTCATTTTCCAGCACGACAATGATCCCAAGCACAAGTCCCGTCTGGTGCAAGACTGGCTTGGGGAGCAGGAGTATGCGGTGTTGGAATGGCCCTCCTCCTCCCCGGACCTTAACCCGATAGAGCACCTGTGGGCACACTTGAAAAGGCAGCTGGCGAAGTACGAAAAGCCACCTAGTGGAATGTTGGAGCTGTGGGAGAGGGTGCGGGAGGAATGGGACAAGATACCGGTGAAGGTGTGCTCAAACCTCATCGACAGTATGCCGAGGAGGATCAAGGCAGTGATACGCGCAAAGGGACGCTGGACTAGGTACTAGTTATTCTAGTTTCTAGTTTGCTGCCTGTCCTCAGTACAAATTGTCAGGATGTGCTCTTATGACATCCTTAGGTGTTTAATGACCATGAACTATACTACTCTAGTTTTTGGAGAATTGAATGAGTGCTCTAACTGCTCTTGTCAATGTGTATGCCCACCATTAATTAAGGTTTAATGTTTACGACGATGCACTCATCAAAATGCAAAAAAAGACTAAACATCCGGACAATTGTTTCCGTCACTGTAACTCTGAGACTCGTGTTCTTCGCCTATCATAGCGAGGGGGGGTGTCGAGAGACCCGTTGGGGTTACCTTTGAGAAGATCCTCAGGGAAGGGCCATAGGTGCAGAGCTTGTGGGGCTATGGGCACAATTAACTGCTTTTAACAAGCCCTTTTAACTCAGTGGTTAGTGACTGAGTTTCTAACACGGTACCCAAATGTGGTCTCCTGACGAGTCTCCTACATTTTGCCCGCCTTGCTATTTTATGCCTAGATCTGGGGGCTTCACGCCAATTTACAAGCCACACGCCTCAGCTCTGCCGAGTCTCGATCGTGTGCTTTAGTCCTACATATATCCATACTCCCTGTTGTTTTGATGTTGCCTCGATGTATTGTTTCCTCGCTACTCAATTATTAGACACACGCTCTTTGCACTCAATTACATTTTATAATTGAAATGTTTGTTATAGACGTTTCGAATCATCTTTGTGCTCGTTCGCAATAGCTACACGTGTGTAAGAAAATGGTATTTCCTCATCACGGGTTTTAGTAAGTAAGGCGTACACTGCTCTAACGGGGTTGCCACGCAGCTCGGCGACGAAATTCAAATCGCGGACCCAAATGTGGTTTCCTGACGAACCGCATACATTGTTGCCCACCTTGCTGTTGCATGCCTATATCTGGGCGCTTCGCGCCATTTTACGAACCACACGTCGCAGCTCTGCTCGTCCACGACCGTGTGCTCCTAGGCTAGCTATATCCATGCTCCTTGCTGTTTTGATGTTGCCTCAGTTGTATTGTTTCCTCGCTAATCAATCCTTCAACACACGCTCTTTGAGCTTCATTTCGCCTGGCCATCAGAGCCAACAATCCTCAGCCTTGCGCTCTAGTTCCACTGCAATACCGACACTTGGGGAGGCTGACGCCCTGTGCTTACTGCATATCCGCTGTCTTGGTAATATTAAACGATAGTTACCTATAGCCACGACTGTGTTCGCAGTGCCAGCGTGCCAAACGCCGCCCAAAACTTTCCACAAAATGGTGGATCCGTCAACGCCCAATACCATGACTTCTGAAGAAAGGGCAGCAATACTCGACGAAGCCCGCCTTTCTCACGAATTGTATGTGCAGGAGTTGGTGCGTCTGTGAGCTGAAGCGGCCCAAGTTGAATCTGAGATATGTGCACTTCGGAGCCGACTGCCTCGGACATGACACGACACGATTGCACCAACGACAAACTAAGGACAACAGGAGCAAGTAGCCCAGCAGCGTTATGAAATACATGGCGACAATCATCGACCACATGCGGTTTTGCCCGAGGGTTCGGTGAACAACCTGTCACCGACTATTGGACGAGCGGAAATTGGCGAAAGGACGAACGTGAACCTGCCACTCCCACTTACCTCCTCGACCGGCCTGCAAGCTGCCAACATCAGCATGGCGCCAGGAATCCTTAAGACCCAGAGGCCGCCCACGTTCGACCCGAGCCAGCGGGGCAACTTGTCTGTCAGCGGGTGGATCTTTCACCTGAATGCTTTTAACGACTGCAACCTCGTCAACGACGGCACGCAAAAAGATCGATACCCCGTGTAACTCCTACGTGGACCGGCTATGGATTGGTGGCAGCAGATAATTCAATCGCAGGAGCCGGATACGATGCCGCGCGTGATCGGACGTTTTTGCACGACCAATCACTGGGCAGGAAGCTACTGCAAGTTGGACGAGTACAGCACGTAGCAATTGTGGTGCGCGGGATTTCGTCACCGCTTCAAGCACGTCAATGCAAGCAGTCAAGCGCGCGATCGCCTTCGCACATGGCGCCAACTCGGATGGGTCCAGGACTACACCAGCAGCTTCAAAAATTTATGCGACCAGGTCGGCTACATTCACCCTGACGAGAAATTCGACAGATACATGGGGGGACTTTGACCGATTCTGCGCAAAGAAATACAGATCAGGGAAATGATGGATTGTACGCTGTGGAGCTGACTTCAAGTTTTCGATGTGGATGCTTGCAACTACACTCGACGGCTTCGACATGTTGCAGGGACGGGATTGGCTGCAACAATTCAACCCCAAAATTGACTGGACGACCGGCAGCTGTTCCGTCAAAATCAACGATCGCAGTGTGACGTTACCAGAATGGACGAAGGGGATCACGAGGGGAGTGACGCAGGTGAACTCCGTGGCGATCAAACGAGCGGTCGCATGGGGAGCTGAAGTCTTCGCTGTAGTTGTCTGCGCAGTCGACGTGACATCGTAACCGTTCGATTTAGAGAAGCTGACAGCAGTAGTGCTGGCCGATTTAGCGCATCTGATTCGCAGATTCCTGCAGATATTCCTAGATGACTTGCCCGAAGGATTACCACCGGAACGGCCCTTCGACCATCGAATTGAATTAGAACCTGGGACACAACCCACAGTACAGCGGCAATTCCGAATAACACAGTCGGGGTTAGAGGAATTACGAAAATTGTTAAATTACTTACTGGAGAAAAAAATCATCCGACCGAGCTCCTTGCCATTTGCCGCCCCCATACTATTCACCCCGAAGAAAGACGGCGGATACCGAATGTGCACTGCCTACAGAGCTCTGAACAGGGCCACTATCAAGTCGCGTTACCCCATCCCGCGCGTCGAAAAACTGATCGACTAACTTTGCAAAGCTCGATTCTTCTCCAAAATGGATTTACGCTGGGGTTACCATCAAATTCGAGTAGTCGCAGCTGATTGACACAAGACGGCGTTTCGTACTAGGTACGTGAGTTTTGAGTATGTAGTTATGCCCTTCGGTCTGACGAATGCCTCGACGACTTTTCAGATGACCATGAACCAGTTTTTCAGTTCCCTCATAGATAAGTGTGTTATACTTTACTTAGACGATATCCTGACCCACAACAAGACCTGGGAGCAACACTTAAAAGACCTCGAAGCAATTTTCATGCTAATGCTGGAGCATCGGCTGCTCACGAAGGGATCTAAGTGCGAGTTTTTAAAAGATTGCCTAGAATTCCTGGGACACGTGATTTCCACTAAGGGTGTCGAAGTGGACCCCCACAAGATCGAGACAATGCAAGCCTGGCTACCGTGTAAGAACCTGCAGGAGCTACAAAGTTTATTAGGGTTCGTCAACTATGTTCGGCGATTTATCCCGAATATGGTAGGGGTAACTGTACCGTTAACTGACCTGTTGCGGAAAGGGATTGAGTATAGATGGGGGGAGAAAAGAGCAAGCTGCCTTGTCTGAGCTCAAAACTATTATGTGCTCAGACCCTGTCCTTCGCATTGTCGATCCTCATCGTCCATTCGAAGTAATCACAGACACTAGCGACATCGCCATCGGAGCAGTACTGTTACAGGATTTCGGCGAAGGCATATAACCAATCACGTATGAGTCACGGAAGCTGCACCCGCCCGAGCGGAATTATGCGATGCATGACAAGGAAATGCTTGCGATTGTGCACTCCTTCAAGGTGTGGCGGTGCTACCTGACGGGCGCAGACTGATAGTATGGACAGACCATCACAGCCTACAGTACATCCGCGCACAGCCACTGCTCAACCCACGACAGATTCGGTAGTTGGACTTCATCGAGTCCAATTTCCACTACACGGTCACCTACTAAAAGGGGGCATCCAACATCGCAGACCCCCTTTCTCGCCCATCTGCCCATCTCAACTCCATAATCCTCGCCCAGACTACCCCGCTATTAACAGTAATATTTACCCGTGGGTACCAGACGGACGTATTCTTTACGTCGGGTGCATACGAACAGCTCGCAACGGCTAAGGGAGTCTATTACGTAAAGACAGGGACTGACTGCATCTAGGTACCAGAATACAGTCTACAACGGGAATTGCTGTTACAAGAAGCTCACGACAATACCGTTTCGGGGCACTTAGGAGTGGAGAAAACTAGGCAGCAATTGACCAGATATTACTTCTGGCTCGATATGCAAAGGGACGTGCAGCGGCATGTGGTTTCATGCAGAACCTGCCAGACCATGAAACCGTCGAAGCAGAAGCCAACTGGACAGTTGCAACTGATTCTGCCGCCTGAGCGCGCGTGGCAGCATGTGACGATGGATTTCGTCACGCGATTCTTGTTGTCGTCGATAAGCTGAAAAAATTGGCCTATTTCGCCGCCTGCAAGAAAAGCATGTAAGCCGAAGAAACAACCCGCCTCTTCATCTCAACTGTTGTCCGCCTCCGCTGAATTCCATCCGCCATCATTTCGGATCGCGACACGAAATTCACCAGTAATTTTTTGCGCAACCTGTAGGAAGAGTTTGGCACACGCCTGCAATTCTCCTCCGCCTACCATCCTGAGACTGGGCGGACAGACCGAACGGTAAAATCAGACAATGGGGCAATTGATTCGCGCCACCTGCGATGACATGGCCGACTGGGAGCAGCAAGTGCCGATGATTGAGTTCGCGTATAATAACGTCCCGTCAGCCACTATACGACAGTCACCGTTTTACTTGAACTACGGGCAGAACCCCACAGTACCGATCACCCCCAACATCGAAAATCCAGTACCACGAGCCCAACAGTTCGTCGAAATATTACAGAACGCCCGGAAGCGAGCAGCCAGTGAATATAATCTCTAAGCGCAGCGCCGATCTACACCGGCGTGCAGTAACTTACTAGTTCGGAGACTTAGTGCTGGTCGACACACAGAACCTTCGGCTGCCCATCGTTCCAAAACTCCGCCCCCGCTACCATGGACCATTTATAGCCACACGATATCTTCTGATACAGCCCACCTACTGTTACCGGCCACCTGGAACGTCAGCCCATCATTCCACGTGCGATTACTTCGACCCTACTTCGCTAGCACCAACAACCACGTCACCGAGCGAACCTGAACATCCGACCGCTCGTCGAGCCTACCGTCGAACTTGCGAAAGTTCTCAGCCATCGGATCAAGGATCCCCGACGAGCTCGCCTGATCGGGTTTCTAATATCTTGGAAGGACCGGACGACCCTAGAAAACAGTTGGGTGCCCCTTGCACAGATCGAGAATTACTCGGTGTTACGGGTCTACCTCCAGTCTCGCCATGTGTGCAACGTCGTCGGTCTTAGCTATGACCATACCTTGGAGGGGGGAGGGAGTAAGGAATGGTATTTCCTTATTACGGGTTTTAGTCAGTAACGGGGTTGCCGCGCAGCTCGGCCACAAAATTCAAATCGCGGTCCCAAATGTGGTTTCATGACGAACCGCATACATTGTTGCGTGCCTTGCTATTGCATGCCTAGATCTAGGCGCTCCGCGCCATTTTACAAACCACACGTCGCAGCTCTGCCGGGCCACGACCGTGTGCTCCTAGGCTAGCTATATCCATGCTACTCGCTAACCAATCTCTCTTTGCGCTTCACTACAACGTGGAACACTATGTGTAAGGGACGGTGGCGGGGAGGGGAGGGGAGGGGAGTCACAAACAGGGCTTTTTTTTACGGGTAATTACCCGGATTTTGGCAAAATAACGGGTGGTTTTTTTTTCCCACACTCGGAATCTGACGTGTTCATATTTTATAAACCCTGATTCTGACGGGGGTCTTCTGACTTGTACCCGTGAAGTGACGTGTAAGGTTTGCCAAGTACACTTATTTGACGGGTACGATTTTCGAAAACCCGAATTCTAGCGCTGGCGAACCCCCCACTCCCCCCACCTCTACCCCTCAGAGGGAGAGGGAGAGTTGCTGTCGCGGCTCAAGAACAAGCCTCCAGGTGAGTTATGTCAAGTACAAGTGCTGGTTCTCATCCTTAGGCATTACAGATTGAAATTTGTTCACGCTCGCTCTCAGCTGTGTCTAATTCCGCCAAGTCTTTTAGCTTGAGCAGGTGTCTCCGAATCTGTAGCAAGATGCCCATGTTCACCAACACTTTGAGCACATGCTGAAAGGTAGGTGTCAGAGCAAGTAGATGAGGTCGGTGTGTTAGTGTGTTTTCGTGCTGAACATTAAATCTGGTCGTACCCCTTGGTTCTTTTTGTTTTCTGTCAATCAAGGCTTATTCACATAAAACCATGCATTTCGACATTACGAAAAAAACCTGGAATCTGACGTGTATGTTTTTGACATACCCGGATTCTAACGGGTGACTCTTAATAAATACCCGCGCTGTCCGGGTCGTGAGGGAGCAGAACCCGGATCTGACGTGTAGGCAAAAACCCTAAGGTAAGCCCTGGTCACAAAGCGAAGGAACCTGGTCGGGTCCGCACCGCACCGCAGCACAGTTCTGTACAGCATGCGTTGAATTACTTTTACTGTACTGTGGAGATGTCGGTGGTGGTGACCGCGCCATACCTTCCCCGCACGCGCCAAATGAGTCACAGATTCTACTGGTGCTGCTGCTGCTGACGCGACAATGTCTAGGGAAGGCGCGGAACCCGCGGCGAGAACCCACAGTAGAAGGGTAACATTCTGTGATATTCACGGAAAACCCGTGGTGGCTTCAAATCGGGATTCTCTAAGCGGGATTGTACCAGTACGAATCATTCAACAATTCAAACAATCTTGAAGCACACACAAGCCCGAGATGTGCACCGTCGGTTCTTAATTTTGCCCGGAGATCCGACGACCTGGTGGAGAGTCAACTTTACTAGGTACAGAATTCAGCTAGCACCCCTTTCACGCTGACCGTCTCGTTGATCACGTGATCGATCGAACAAAACCCATGTTTCTCCCTCACCCAAACCTTTGCAATGCAAAGGTGAGACGGTTCGTGCTGTACAAATGATGTCCACCATACGCTTTTCCCGTAGCCAATCGCAATCGGTTTAGCCTGCTCATTTAGTCTGATTTACGGGCAGTATCCGTTTCGTAAGAGTCCCAAAAGTTACCACGTGGAACGATTTTGTTGAGCGCGGAACGAGGCGACCATACAGATGCATGGGCTTATTGACCAGAATTCTGACTTTTGAAATATCTTGTTACAGAATGCTCATTTGCGACCCATTTGCCCGTGGCGACGTATGCGAAATGGCGAATTCAACATTGGCCCCCGCGACTCGGCGAAGTGGTGGGCGTCCGGTGGACATCATTTGTACTAGACGGATGTCATTGCCTCGCTACTACATGTGGGGACTTTGTCCACTACTGTACAGGTTTCACTCACACCACGTCGCCCGTTGACAATTGGTCCTATGGCATATCTCAACCTTTCATATCCTGCACGACAGTTTCACTGTCCTGCCCAGGCTTGCATCAGCAGCAAGTCGTCCAGCAGCGGCCACAATTTCATTCTCTGACTTTCATGCTCCCTTCGAAACTGTTCTGGGAATCCAGATGTACGGGGCAGGTGAGGGGGGGTACTTGTTGCTAGGCACAGTGGACACGGGATGTGAGGGAACCAAGCCGCATGTTATTTTCCCCGTTACATCGGGGGATTGACATTGTCGGCCACGTTGCCACTGTTCCATCATGCTTTGCATTTCCATTTCCACGTCATGTCTCTTTCTTGCTGCTGCTCCCCAGCAGCCATGTCAGGAACGCGTTCCTTGCCGCGAATTGCGTAGCGAATCCCGAAGCAATTCAGCGCAACCAACCAGCTCTACTGGGTTGATCGAACCCAGCAAAAATTAGAGCATAAAAGCCCCTAATCCCTTCACGTAAACCATCCAGAAACCTCCCATCAAACACTAGAGCAACCTCACCTCAAGTCGGATCAGCACAAGCTCTGCGACACATATGCGACTTATCTTCTGCACGCATCCTCGACATTCCGTAACAATGGCGCCACGACTCTGGAGTATTCCGGTTCTTCTCATCTTTCTCTCCCTCGCACTCTCGTCCACCCCAGCCCTTGCAGCGCGTCGCAGGGCGGTTCCCAAGGAGACACTACTCCAGAAGGCCACCAAGGCGCGAGCGCTCGCCGACAAAGCCGCCGCCGCAGCCGCGGAGGCCGAGGCGATCGCGGAGCAGCGCAGGAAGGACGAAGCCGCGGCGCTCGCCGACCTCAACGCCGCCATAGCCGCCGCGGACGCCGCCGCCGCCGCACTCACCGCCGCGAAGACCGGCGTGGCGTCCGCGACCGCAGCGAAGGGAAACGCGAAGAAGACCCTTGACTCGGCGAAGAAACAGCTCGATGGGATGAAGAAGGCCCGCGATTCCAAGACCAAGGACGTCGCTAAGCAGAAGGCGGCCGTGACCGCCGCGGAAGCTAATGTCCAAGCGGCCAAGGTGAAGGCCGATAAGGTGAACGCCGATAAGGCGAAGCAGGATAAGGTGGCAGCCGACGCGAAGGCAGCGGGCGATGCGGCGGAGCAGGAGTCGAAGAAGAAGAAGGACAAGGCGTCGACCGACAAGGCGAAGAAGGCCGGCGACGCCGCGAAGAAGGCGAAGGAAGCCGCCGACGCGCTCGCGAAGGAGGCCCTCGCGGCGGAGCAGGCGCTCGCGGCGGCGGAGGACGCAGCGGAGAAGGCGCAGGACGCGGCGACCGCGGCGGAGAACGCTTCCGCGCCGTCGGACGCGGAGCTCGAGAAGGAGGACGAGGTCACTGAGGCCGCGCAAGACGCGCAAGCGGCGGAGGCGGCGGAAAAGACAGCGGTCGTCAACGTGAAGGCGGCGGAGAAAGTGCTCAAGCGCGCGCTCGTGGCGGTGAAGCAGGCGCGCGCGGCGTGGAAGAACAAGAACGCGCTGCGCCTGGCCGCGGAGAAGAAGGCAGCGCAGAAGGCGGTGATCGCGGCCGCGTTCGACGCCAAGGCGGACGCGGCGGAGCGCGCTGCCGGCATCTTCCCGCCTCCCTCCTTGCCCCCTTGCGAGCCCGCGCCCGCCTCTGGCCCCGCGCCCGGCTCTCACCCCGCGCCCGGTTCTCATCCCGCGCCCGGCTCCCTCCCCGCGCCTGGATCCCTGCCTGCGCCCGGCTCTCGCCCCGCGCCGGGCTCTCATCCTGCGCCTGGTTCCCAGCCTGCGCCCGGGTCTCACCCGGCCCCTGGCTCGCGCCCCCCACCTTGCAAGCCTGCGCCCGGCTCCCAACCTGCCCCTGGCTCCCGCCCCGCTCCTGGTTCCCTGCCTGCTCCGGGCTCCCGCCCGGCCCCTGGCTCCCACCCTGCGCCTGGCTCCCGCCCCGCTCCTGGCTCACGCCCTGCGCCTGGATCAACCGCCGCCCCAGCCTAAGCCCTGATGACTACCGGGAGATGTCAACAGAGAGGATGTTTTCTCTTGCTTGCTAGGGAAACAATAGCTCTATGGTGGTAAAAAAGTAGTACATCCGTTTTCTATATTGTGATATAGTATGTATGATATGCAAAACAACATTATATAGATATGATGCATTTTTGTCAGTTTCAATCCCTAGTTTGCAAGCCAAGCCGTGCAGAATAACGTTTGAAAGTGTTTTTGGGCCCAGATCTAGTAGCAAGGGTCTGGTCAGGTGACAGGTCAGTTTAGAACAGGAGGCATTGCATGGTATGTGGTACCATAGGTGAGGCATCAGGTGGAATTGGCATGGACAGGGCATCCTTTCTAGGACCACGAGTGGCATTCCCTGTGTGGCCTAAGGAGAGAATCTGGGCAGAAGAGGGAGGGAGGGATGATGAAGGTGTAGGACGAAAAGGGGGGGCCGGGAGGGCAGTGGTTGGACGTGGGTGGGGCGGCCGAGAGGGAGGGGAGCTAATGCAACATGTGAAAATTGAGTCCACTAATGTTAACTACACGGTAGAATTTTATTTCTTTAGATACGCACGTGAAGAGTTGTACACCACGGGCCTAGATCCAGGTTAAAGGAAAATGTGTAGACGAGGAGGCATGGCATGGCATAGTAACAACCATAGATGTGGCATCATATAGGAAGGGCATGGGCTGTCAGTCTGTGCCTGTGATTCGCCTGTCAGGAGGAAAGTGAGGAGGGATGGTAGGCAGCGAGACAGGGAGAGAGTAAGGGGGGGGAGAGAAGGGAGAGAGAAGGGAGAGAGAAGGGAGGGGGGAGAGAAGGGAGAGAGAAGGGAGGGGGGAGAGAAGGGAGAGAGAAGGGAGGGGGGAGAGAAGGGAGAGAGAAGGGAGGGAAGAGACATGGGACACGGAAGACAGCACAGAGGGAGGGAGAGGAGAGGTGAGAAATGGGTGGGGGTGGGCCGGCCATGGGTGCGGGTGAGAGAAGTGGGGAATGGGTGAAGTGGGAGGAGAGATGTCGCAGCGAGCAAGCATTGCTTGTGACGGAGACGTGGGGTTGTGGCAGTGCAGTGCGGCATGATTATGGATGGTACCTCTTCGTTGGCTCCTGCTGCCATCTCCACTAGTGATGACTCCCGCGCCAACATGCTACCATGGATGGTTGGCCGTTGCCATGCATGCGCATACAGGGAGAGAGGCACATGCACATACAGATACAGGGAGAGAGGCACATGCACATACATATACAGGGAGAGAGGCACATGCACATACAGATACAGGGAGAGAGGCACATGCACATACAGATACAGGGAGAGAGGCACATGCACATACAGATACAGGGAGAGAGGCACATGCACATACAGATACAGGGAGAGAGGCACATGCACATACAGATACAGGGAGAGAGGCACATGCTCATACAGATACAGGGAGAGAGGCACATGCACATACAGATACAGGGAGAGAGGCACATGCACATACAGATACAGGGAGAGAGGCACATGCACATACAGATACAGGGAGAGAGGCACATGCACATACAGATACAGGGAGAGAGGCACATGCACATACAGATACAGGGAGAGAGGCACATGCACATACAGATACAGGGAGAGAGGCACATGCACATACAGATACAGGGAGAGAGGCACATGCACATACAGATACAGGGAGAGAGGCACATGCACATACAGATACAGGGAGAGAGGCACATGCACATACAGATACAGGGAGAGAGGCACATGCACATACAGATACAGGGAGAGAGGCACATGCACATACAGATACAGGGAGAGAGGCACATGCACATACAGATACAGGGAGAGAGGCACATGCACATACAGATACAGGGAGAGAGGCACATGCACATACAGATACAGGGAGAGAGGCACATGCACATACAGATACAGGGAGAGGGGCACATGCACATACAGATACAGGGAGAGAGGCACATGCACATACAGATACAGGGAGAGAGGCACATGCACATACAGATACAGGGAGAGAGGCACATGCACATACAGATACAGGGAGAGAGGCACATGCACATACAGATACAGGGAGAGAGGCACATGCACATACAGATACAGGGAGAGGGGCACATGCACATACAGATACAGGGAGAGAGGCACATGCACATACAGATACAGGGAGAGAGGCACATGCACATACAGATACAGGGAGAGAGGCACATGCACATACAGATACAGGGAGAGAGGCACATGCACATACAGATACAGGGAGAGAGGCACATGCACATACAGATACAGGGAGAGTCCATGGGGCGCACAAGATCAGTGATAGCAGCACAGGGGCATGTGAGCACATACACGGTGCATGTGAGAATTCTCAAAAACACCCTGCAACAGACCATGCACCCTGCATTGGACAGACATGGAGCCCTCTCCAGCAGACACTGTCCTAGGCAGCAAGCGCAGGAGGGGGGGTGGAGGGGGGAAAGAAAAAAACTGCAAGACGCATAGCGACCCGTGGAGGCGCCTAGATGAACGTAACCAGCACAGGAAGAACGTACGACCCGGGCGGCAAGGAATGGCGAGCTCTGCGGTGCTTAACTAAAAGTGAGAACTTGTGCTTTAATACAGGAAGAGAAGGGTCACAAGGAGCAGGCAGTGTAGAACGTACGATCTGGGCGACAGGGAGTGGTAGGCCGGCAACCCGTTCACAATCATTGCCACGTGCCGGTCTGCGCCCCCCACTGCCCCTCCCCCCCCACGCGCTTCGCCCCCCTCCCAGTCCTCCACATCGCTGTCGTTGTCCTTGCGCGGCCGGGGGGCCTTGGGAGGCATGGCGGAGAAGAACTGGCGGGGGGGTTGGGATGGAGAGAGGGGAAGGGACGGGATGGTTGGGAGGTATAGGTCCAGTTGTAGGGCGCCTAAAAGCTAGACTCGCTGTTGTTGTCCTTGCGTGGCCGGGGCACCTTGGGAGGCATGGCGGACAAGAACTGCGGGGGGGGGGGTTGGGTGGGGGGGAGGGAGAGAGGGGGGGGAGGGGACGGGAGGGGGAGGGAGGTCTAGGTCTGATTTTGGGGTGGCCCAAAGCCAGACTGGCTGTCATTGCCTTTGCGCAGCCTTGGCGCCTTGGCAGGGATGGCGGCCAGACAATGACGGCCAGTCTGGCTTTGTCAGTAGGACTGCGCCTCCCAGTCTGGCTTTGCGCAGCCTTGGCGCCTTGGCAGGCAAGGCGGAGAAGATCTGCGGGGCGAAGGGAAGTTGGAGGGTTGGTAGGGGGAAGGGGAGGGAGGTAAAGTTGAGGGGCAGGGCGCCTTGAAGTTAGGCAAGTGTTCGCTCGCTGTCCTTGTGCTGCCTTGCCTTGCCTTGCCGCTTTAGGAGTTGCTGAGAAGAAGTGCCATGGAAAAGGGGCCCTGAGGTAGGGGCTCCGGAACGTGAGCATCGGAGAGAAAGTTGTGTGGGGTGGTGTAGCATGGCATGACGGATCTAGTGTACCTGGTGCATGGCAACAACCTGATGCAACGAGATTCACACTTGGTGTATAGACATCCGAACCTGGTGTATTGCATGGTGTGGCATGGCTTGCCATGGCATGGCATGGCATTGCATGGTGGGGCTCTAGTGCACCTGGTCCATGGAGATGAGCACCTGATGCATGGAGATGCGCACCTGATGCATGGAGATGAGCACCTGGTGCATGGAGATGAGCACCTGGTGCATGGAGATGAGCACGACGGAGACCCCCAGGGCGAAGTTCATGGGCAGTGTGAGAATTGGAAAGACAGGTGTGTGGCATGGTGGGCCGACAGCGCACCTGGTGCATGGCATAGCATACGGGGAGACAGCACACCTGGTGCATGGAGATGAGCACGACGGAGACCCCCAGGGCGAAGTTGATGGAGAGCGTGTGGCCGAAGAGCACGGCGGACGCAATGCCCGTGAAGATGGTCGCGATGGTGGATGAGTACTTCTTCAGAATCGTGTCTGGTCGGAAGGACAGGAGGGCGGGTAATTGCAGGCATAGGGAGAGGGGATAGTGGAGGTCAAGGAATGATATGATAGTGAAGATGGCGGCGATGGTGGCGATGGTGGACGAGTACTTGTTCAGAATCGTGTCTGGTCAAGGGGGAGAGAGACAGGGAGGGGAGGGGAGAAGTGGGAGGCATAGATGGAAGAACAATGGGAAAGGAGGAGGGACGTGAAGATGGTGGCGATGGTGGAGGAGTACTTCTTCAGAATCATGTCTGGTTGGGGGCAGAGAGACGGGTTGGTGGGCGACGGGAGAGTACTCGTATCATGGAAGAGCACAGAAGAACTCGGAGGGACGGGAAGGTGGTGGCGTTGGTGGACGACCGCTTCTTCAGAATCGTATCTGGTTGGGGGGGGAGACCCGGGGGGGAGGTGAGGGGGGGGGTGGGGAGGGGAGGGCGGGAGAAGTGGGAGACATGCAAGAGCAGTGGGGAACAAGAGGGACGTGAAGGTGGTGGCGATGGTGGACGAGCACTTCTCCAGAATCGTGTCTGGTTGGAATAGGAGGGTGGGAAATTGCAGGCACTGGCACGATGGTGGTGATGGTGAAGATGGTGGCGATGGTGGTGATGGTGGTGATGGTGGCGATGGTGGTGATGGTGGTGATGGTGGTGATGGTGGTGATGGTGGCGATGGTGGTGATGGTGGTGATGGTGGTGATGGTGGTGATGGTGGTGATGGTGGTGATGGTGGTGATGGTGGTGATGGTGGTGATGGTGGTGATGGTCGTGATGGTGGTGATGGTGGTGATGGTGGTGATGGTGGTGATGGTGGCGATGGTGGTGATGGTGGTGATGGTGGTGATGGTGGCGATGGTGGTGATGGTGGTGATGGTGGTGATGGTGGTGATGGTGGTGATGGTGGTGATGGTGGTGATGGTGGTGATGGTGGTGATGGTGGTGATGGTGGTGATGGTCGTGATGGTCGTGATGGTGGTGATGGTGGTGATGGTGGTGATGGTGGCGATGGTGGCGATGGTGGTGATGGTGGTGATGGTGGTGATGGTGGCGATGGTGGTGATGGTGGTGATGGTGGTGATGGTGGTGATGGTGGTGATGGTGGTGATGGTCGTGATGGTCGTGATGGTGGTGATGGTGGTGATGGTGGTGATGGTGGTGATGGTGGTGATGGTGGTGATGGTGGTGATGGTGGTGATGGTGGCGATGGTGGTGATGGTGGTGATGGTGGTGATGGTGGTGATGGTGGTGATGGTCGTGATGGTGGTGATGGTGGTGATGGTGGTGATGGTGGTGATGGTGGCGATGGTGGCGATGGTGGTGATGGTGGTGATGGTGGTGATGGTGGCGATGGTGGTGATGGTGGTGATGGTGGTGATGGTGGTGATGGTGGACGGACACTTCTTCAGGATTGTGTCGGGTTGGGAAGTGTGGGGGGGGGGGGATATTGGGGGGTTGGGTTGGGGTCGATGAGTTTTCAGGCATCTCAGGTCCGCAAGGAGGGGAATAGTGGAAGACGCCTCATAGCTGAGTGCGGAGCCGCATGGCAAAGCTGGACATGGCACGGCCCTGGTCTAGGCCAGTGACGCGCGGCATGCAGGGCAGGGCAGGGCAGGGCAGGGCAGGGCAGGGCAGGGCAGGGCACGGGAGGGCACGGGAGGGCACGGGAGGGCACGGGAGGGCACGGGAAGGCCCGGGAGGGCACAAGAGGGCACGGGGGGCAGCGACTGGCTGGCATATTTGAGGAAGGAGTAGAAGAAGATGCCCTGCATGGCGATGTTGGATAAGGGACCACACGGCGATAGCGTGGCACGGCACGGCGGGGATCCTGCGGCATGCAGGGCATGCATGGCACGGCGGAGATCCTGCGGCATGCAGGGCATGCATGGCACGGCGGAGATCCTGCGGCATGCAGGGCATGCACGGTACGGCGCGGCACTGGGCGCAGTAAGCAACTGACCGGCGTATTTGAAGAAGAAGGAGGAGAGGATGCCCTGCATGGCATTGTTGGCGATGAGCACCGCCGTAGCCCGTGAGTGCCCGTGCAGGATGTTCAGCGACGCCAGGTCGCCGCCTGGTTAACAGCATGGACAGGGGTGGGGGGGAGTGGGCAGTTTTCGTGAATCCTCGCGCAGGGCGTTCAGAGTCGATAGAGCCCCACCTGGTTGGGTGGCGCTTCGTTGGACGGTTGGTTGGTTGGTTGGTTTGTTGGTTGGTTGGTTGGTTGGGGGTTGGTTGGTTCTATGGGCAAGTAAGGGAGGAAGGGTGGTGCTGCTCTTCGACTATGAAGGATGCACTCTTGGCGAAGGATGGATGGCGAGCAGCGAGCAGCGAGCAACAGCAGAGTAAGGGTGAGCGAGTGCTGCAACTTGCAAGCAAAGCAGGCAGGACGAGGGCGCTGAAACACCTGCCCAGAACACGCCTCAACGACGCCTGCCGCTCTTGGCAGCTTTGAGCCTTTGACTATGCCAAAGCTGATGTTGTTCTTGTGGCATGTGAGTAACACTGTAACACACACCTCGGGCAATGAAGATCCCGAAGAGGAAGATGAAGTTGAAGAGGAGGCCCCAGCAGTACATGAAGAAGTTCTGAGGGGGGAGAGAGGGGGGGGGAAAGGGGGGGGGGCGGAGGGGCAAAGGGAGGGAAAGAGAGGGGCAGATGGGAGGCGGAACGGGAGGAGACCGTGAAGAGGAAGATGAAGTTGGGGGGTGATGGGAGGGGAGTAATGAAGAACTTACCAGAGGGTGAATCACAGAACAAGACGGGGATATTGAAAAACGTCGATGGAAGGCTGGGAAACGAAGGAGCGGATGCATGGACTCAGGTGATGATTGGATTCACGGGGGCATGGGTGGATTGGAATGAGGTAAAGAGTGGTGGAGAGAGGTGGAGAGGTGTGGATAGTGGTCAAGAGAGCACCTGCAGATGTACGCTGGTGTCGAACTGACTCTTGAGAGCGTACTCGTTATACACTGACGCGGTTGAAGGTATCGTGAGCTGAACACAGGGGAGAGAACGAAAGCAAGTTCGCTCGAGTCAGTCAACCCATCGCAAGCAGTGCAGCGCTACGCAACATGGACAGCAATCCCCTAAAGTCTAGGTTCTCGTTGGGTAGGAGTGAATGGATTAACGGAGGGACTTTTGAGTCGGCTCAAAAGTCACCTCGTATTGTAGCAATCCACAGACCCAGGAAATTCAGGTTCTCAATAGATGTAGAAAAAGCAGAGGCGCGGAGGGGGGACGAGACGAGGGGAGCCTGTATTTCTCATGACGTGACAAGACAGCAAGTGCATAGCAGCAGCAGCGGCGGCGGCGGCGGCGGCGGCAGCAGCAGCAGAGCAGCGGCGGCAGCAGCAGCGGCGGCAGCAGCAGCAGCGGCAGCAGCAGCGGCGGCAGCAGCAGCAGCGGCAGCAGCAGCGGCGGCAGCAGCAGCAGCGGCAGCAGCAGCAGCAGCAGCAGCAGCAGCAGCAGCAGCAGCAGCGGCAGCAGCAGCAGCAGTGGCAGCAGCAGCAGCAGCAGCAGCAGCAGCAGCAGCAGCAGCAGCAGCAGCAGCAGCAGCAGCAGCGGCAGCAGCAGCAGCAGCAGTGGCAGCAGCAGCAGCAGCAGCAGGAGCAGCGGCAGCAGCAGCAGCAGTGGCAGCAGCGGCAGCAGCAGCAGCAGTGGCAGCAGCAGCAGCAGCAGCAGCAGCAGCAGCAGCAGCAGCAGCGGCAGCAGCAGCAGCAGTGGCAGCAGCAGCAGCAGCAGCAGCAGCAGCAGCAGCGGCAGCAGCAGCAGCAGTGGCAGCAGCAGCAGCAGCAGCAGCAGCAGCAGCAGCAGTGGCAGCAGCAGCGGCAGCAGCAGCAGCAGCGGCAGCAGCAGCAGCAGTGGCAGCAGCGGCAGCAGCAGCAGCAGTGGCAGCAGCAGCAGCAGCAGCAGCAGCAGCGGCAGCAGCAGCAGCAGTGGCAGCAGCAGCAGCAGCAGCAGCAGCAGCAGCAGCAGCGGCAGCAGCAGCAGCACTAGCAGCAGCAGCAGCAGCAGCAGCAGTGGCAGCAGCAGCAGCAGCAGCAGCAGCGGCAGCAGCAGCAGCAGTGGCAGCAGCAGCAGCAGCAGCAGCAGCAGCAGCAGCAGCAGCAGCAGCAGCAGCAGCAGCAGCAGCAGCAGCAGCAGCAGCAGTGGCAGCAGCAGCAGCAGCAGCAGCAGCAGCGGCAGCAGCAGCAGCAGTGGCAGCAGCAGCAGCAGCAGCAGCAGCAGCAGCGGCAGCAGCAGCAGCAGTGGCAGCAGTGGCAGCAGCCGCAGCAGTGGCAGCAGTGGCAGCAGCAGCAGCAGCGGCAGCAGTGGCAGCAGCGGCAGCAGCAGCAGCAGTGGCAGCAGCGGCAGCAGCAGCAGCAGTGGCAGTGGCAGCAGCAGCGGAACTTACGAAGAAGAAGGTGTAGACCCATGCGAGGGGCGAGACGTCGAGCATGGCAGCAGCAGCATTGCCGCCACACGGTATTTGGTTGATGCTGATGCCGATCAGCAGCAGGCACAGGGCCTCGCACTGTGGCATGCAAGGGGTGGTGGGTGGGTGACGGGCGAAGGGGGGCGAGGGGGGGGCGAGGGAGGGAGGGTGAGACTGATGGCAGCAGGAGCATTGCCGCCACACGGTTTTCAGTTGATGCTGATGACAATCAGCAGCAGGCATCGGGCCTTGCACTGTGCCACGCATGGAGTGGGCGGTGAAAAGGAGTGAGGAGGGGGGATGGTGAGACAGATGGGAGTGTTATGAGTCTATTTCTGAGTCGACAAAAAGAAATACTCATACCACAAAGAGCGAGGACGGGGGGCTGGTGAGACCGATGGGAGTGACTTAAATGCGCCTCAGAATGGTGAATGTTGCTGATGCCGATCAGCAGCAGGCACAGGGCCTCGCACTGTGGTTTGGATAGGGCTGTGAAAAGAGCGAGGAGGGGAAGGGAGATGGCGAGTCACAATTCACACAGGAGTGACTTGCATGTTGCTGACGCAGATCAGCAGCGGGCACAGCGCCTCGCACTGTGGCATGCAAGGAGTGGTGGGTGAGTGGGGAGCCGGGGGGGGACCGGGGGGGGCGAGGGGGGCTCAAGGGGGGAGTGAGGGGGGGAGGGTGAGACTGATGGGAGAGGCATTGCTGCCACACGGCATTCGGTTGATGCTCATGCTGATCAGCACCAGGCATAGCACCTGGCACTGTGGGACGTCGCGGTGAGTGAAAGGGGAGGGGGGCGGGTGGGAAATAATGGGAATGTGGGGGTGCAAGGGGGGGGTTGAGGTATGGTGGCATGGCATGGCATGGCATGGCACTGAACGTTACCTGGTGTGTGATGGCATGTCATCATATAGCCTGAAGTGTGATGGCATCTCATGGCATGGCATGGCATGGCATGGCATGGGGTGGACAGACAGACTGACCTGCATGACAGTGAATCGCCTCTTCATGACCACCGTCAGCAGCACAGCAATCACAAGAATCTGCACACACACATGGAGACGAGAAGGGAAAGGAGGAGGAGAGGAGGGGGGAGGGCACAGAGGAAAGGCGAGGGGTCACTTGTGGGCGGAGGGAGCAGGGCGATATTTTGAGAGCAGGGAGATGGAGTTATACTGAAGATTCTTGTGCCATGGCATGCTTGCCACATAGCTACTGAAACGAACGCCACTGCAGCAAAGTCGATGCTGAGAAAAGGAGGGGATGGGGAAGGGGAAGGGGAAGGGGAAAGGGAAGGGGAAAGGGAAGGGGAAAGGGAAGGGGAAGGGGGACCGAACTCTTCCTTCTCTTTGGCTCGCTCAGCAGCTCAGCCACCAGCAATCAGGTCAGGTCAGCTCAGCACTACGCAATCAAGTCAGCCAGATCACTCTTGCCTGTGCACTAAAGAAGTGAAACTGCTTGGCAGCAATGATTACCTTGAGGTTACCCAGCATTTTTACAGTCGTGGGCTTGAAGTACAGCTGCAGGCAGAAACACAGAATGGAGGAAGAATCGCCGGGGGGGGGGGGGAGGGGGGAAGTGGGGGAGACCGAGTGGATGGAGAGGGAGGGGGTGCTCGCACGAAGCCTTTTGCTGCATGGCAGGAGTGCAAGAAGTGCAAGAAACGGATGGAGGAGGATGGAGGATGGAGGATGGAGGATGGAGGATGGAGGATGGAGGATGGGGGATGGAGGATGGAGGATGGAGGATGGAGGATGGAGGATGGAGGATGGGGGATGGGGATGGGGGATGGGGGATGGGAGATGGGGGATGGGGGATGGGGGATGGGGATGGGGGATGGGGGATGGGGGATGGGGGATGGAGGATGGAGGATGGAGGATGGAGGATGGAGGATGGAGGATGGAGGATGGGGGATGGAGGATGGAGGATGGAGGATGGAGGATGGAGGATGGAGGATGGGGGATGGGGATGGGGATGGGGGATGGGAGATGGGGGATGGGGGATGGGGGATGGGGGATGGGGGATGGGGGATGGGGGATGGGGGATGGGGGATGGGGGATGGAGGATGGAGGATGGAGGATGGAGGATGGAGGATGGGGATGGGGGATGGGGGATGGGGGATGGGGGATGGGGATGGGGGATGGGGGATGGGGGATGGGGGATGGGGGATGGGGGATGGGGGATGGAGGATGGAGGATGGGGGATGGGGGATGGGGGATGGGGGATGGGGGATGGGGGATGGGGGATGGGGGATGGGGGATGGGGGATGGGGATGGGGGATGGGGATGGGGGATGGGGATGGGGGATGGGGGATGGGGGATGGGGGATGGGGATGGGGTTGGGGGATGGGGGATGGGGGATGGGGGATGGGGGATGGGGGATGGGGGATGGGGATGGAGGATGGAGGATGGAGGATGGAGGATGGAGGATGGAGGATGGAGGATGGAGGATGGAGGATGGAGGATGGAGGATGGAGGATGGAGGATGGGGGATGGGGATGGGGGATGGGGGATGGGGGATGGGGGATGGGGGATGGGGGATGGGGATGGGGGATGGGGATGGAGGATGGGGATGGGGGATGGGGGATGGGGGATGGGGGATGGGGGATGGGGGATGGAGGATGGAGGATGGAGGATGGAGGATGGAGGATGGAGGATGGAGGATGGAGGATGGAGGATGGAGGATGGCGGATGGCGGATGGAGGATGGGGGATGGGGGATGGGGGATGGGGGATGGGGGATGGCGGATGGCGGATGGCGGATGGCGGATGGCGGATGGCGGATGGAGGATGGAGGATGGAGGATGGAGGATGGAGGATGGAGGATGGAGGATGGCGGATGGCGGATGGAGGATGGGGGATGGGGGATGGGGGATGGGGGATGGGGGATGGGGGATGGGGGATGGCGGATGGCGGATGGCGGATGGCGGATGGCGGATGGCGGATGGCGGATGGAGGATGGAGGATGGAGGATGGAGGATGGAGGATGGAGGATGGAGGATGGAGGATGGCGGATGGAGGATGGAGATGGTGGTGACATACCAAAGCGAGATAGAAACAACAGGGGAGGAGTGCGCCAAGCCATGGGGTAGGTGGTCGGGAGGAGAGATTGCCTTTTGTGGCATGATGCATGAGGCATTTCAGAGCACCCCCATGGCAAAGTGTATCAATCAAGTGGTCCCCCCCGTGCATTGTCAGCGGGTGTGTCATGCTATTAGCTCGACCCACCTGCATGACGAATTTGAGGTAGTTGTTCATGGCGTAGAGCAGCGCAGGCACCGCTAGCAGCACGTTCGCCTTTGCTGCCTGGCAGCAGCAGCAGCAGCAGCAGCAAAGACAACAGTCAGAGAGACGAGAGGTGAGAACCGAATGACCTGCTGGTCATTGAAACGAGGTATGTCCGCGTGACATATGTTGCTTACGTGACATGCCCACGGTACAGCAAGAAAACAGTTTGTGGTGTGGTATGAAAATCATGGCACCGCATGCCATGGCAAGCCATGGGGTAGCGTGGCGTGGCGTACTACGGCAGTGCTACGGAATTGGTATACCTTCCAGATAGCTCGTGGGGTGAAGGCGGCTTTGACACTGGCACGGGCACTGCGCGCCTGACAGGGGAAGAGGGGAGATGAGATTTAAACTCAGGACCTCTCATGCGGTGCAGGGAGGGGGGTGAGGAGGCAGAGCGTGAGGGAGGGGGGGAGGTGGGGGGGAGGGGGGGGAAGGGACGGGGAGGAAGAGGAGAGAGAGAAGGAGAGGAAGGACAATGTTATGTGAGGAAGAAGCAGTCCCCCGCCACCAGACCCACATTCCCCGCGCGAGATGGTAACCCCACTCCCCCTCCCACTTCCCCTGTCCCGCCCCCTCCCCCTCCCCCTGTCCCGCCCCTCCACCTTCCCCCCGGCCCCCCGCCCACCCCTCCGCCTTCCAAGACATGGAAGAAGAGAGAAAGGACGCAAGCAGCGCACCTGGAAGAAGATGATGATTATAGCGAAGGTGAACTTGAAGAGCTCGGAGAGGAAGTTGACGGAGATGGGGTTGAAGAGGAACTTGCCGTCCACCTTGCTCATGTACACCAGGATGGGCTGCATGCCGATGAACACGCAGTCGCCCGCCACCAGCACCACGTTCACCATCCGGGATGGTAACCCGATTCCGCCTGCCCCCCCGACGCCGCCGCCGCCCCCGGATCCTACCCGGTGGAAGTGCCGCTTCACCGCCATGCTTAGGGTGTTACGGATCCTACTCTGTTCGCGGCCCTACTCTGTTCGCGGCCCTACTCTGTTCGCGGGGCTTGTGGCTAGACTTGCGGTGATCTCGTGCTCGCGCTCAGGTACTCGTATGCGCGAACGCACTCTCTGCTTCGCAGGCGATAATGACTTAAAATGACTTATTTTGACTTCGTACTACCGCTGTAGAATCTCCTCCAACTTCCGCACTTCCGCCTCCTCCTCCGTCCGTCCCCACCTCCCCCTACCTGGCAGTTGGCTGTGCACGTTCCTCCTTGCACCACCCTCCTTGCACCACCGTCCTGCTCCCGGATACACCTAAAACTCCTTCCCTGCTATTTCTAACAAAAATCACCTTTGCTCTCTAATCCATATCCTTCCTACAACGGCTATCAACTGCCGGCTAACCATTGACCGCCAAGTCCCCTTTGCCTATTTCTTCCTCAGCCGCTCGGCCCTGGCACGAACTGGAGTCCCTGTAGCTTTGTTGCCCTAAATTGAGCGAGCAGAATGCCCCTTGCTCTCAGGCGTGCTCTTCCTGTGGTACGAACGATTAGTACTTCATGTCGTGCCGATCTATCGAGAAGCCGCTAGGCTGACCTGCGGGAAGATGGCCTATTTGCCAATGACTTTCGCCTACGAGTGCCGCCGGCGGTTCCTAAATCCTGAACCAACATCCCTAGCATGAGGAGTCGATTTTTGAGGCGGTTCAAAAATAGGTTCCTGATCCAACATCCCTAGTGCTGGAAACGGGATCACGAATCAATGTCGTGATAATTCAGGCCGTTCTCGCATTTATTCCTACACGCCTTCGTAGAACTCCACGTCAGCTTCCGCTGCCTCGTAGCCGCACACTGGAGACAACGACTGGCTTCCAGAGGTCAGCGAGACTCTCGACGCGACTCTCGACGCTGCAGCGGGGGAACGGTTAGCGACCTTGAATTTCGGGATGGACTACGCTGCTTCGACGAACTGTGGCCGATCCGTTCCTAAGCGCAGCTCGTTTCGACGGAGATGGCAGGAATGATCAGACGCCATAAACCAGCTCAGGCGAGACGGAGCTTTCGCAGGGAAGAGTGAACTGGCAGGTAAGGGAGAAACACAGTGCAGTCGGCCGGTCAGTCAGTCGGTCATTCGTACTTCCACCTGCAGTTGTCGCGTCGCAGGTGCTGCTCCCACTGGGACTGATGGATATTTTGGAGGTTTGATTGGAGAAACAGAGAGGGAATGACGAAAAAGTTTGCTTTCTTGTTTCAAATTTCTTTCTGAGTGACATATCCCGCCCCCTGCTCGAGCACGACCCTAATTCCTTCTGGAGGAAACATTCGCGAGGGAGGATTCACACCTTCGGACTGCTGTTACACTTACGGGAAGGGAAAAAACTAAAACCCATAGGGTCCCGCATATCATTCGGGTGACATCAACCCTAAACTCCCACCCGGGTGTGAGACTTTAGGGTTGATGCTACCCCGAATGGCATGCGGTGCCCCTATGGGTTTTAATTTTTCTAGAGCAGGAAGGCGCGGATTTGTCACGTCGAGAGGAATTCGAAACAAGAAAGCAATGTTTTTTGTCATTCCCTCAGAGACAGAGGTTTCAAAATTTCTCCAATAGGCGGAAAACGAAGCGAGCGAAACGCCATGCGTTCTATAGGGTGCGGTAACAGGCTAAACTTCTGGTATCGTTGTTTCGTGCATGCCGGATTCATGACGTCTTGTACCACGTCACCACGCTGATCTTTCGCCCAGCCTTCGCTGGCGGGAGCCTCAGAGATTGCTCCGGCATGCCGAATCAATCGCTGCCGAACCCAAACTTCCGAGCCAGTGATTTCAACGGTTCAGATGTACCCTTATCAGCCAAGCCTCCACTTCGAAAAGGTAAGGTGCCAAAGCGAGAAAGCCGAATTCGTCCTGCCGAGCCTCGAGTTTCTCAAGTTTCTCCAATTCCTCAAGTCCTAGAGTTTCTCAGAAAATCTAACTTCCTAAGTCACAGCCCCGAGTTCCCTCTTCCAACTCAGCTCACAAGCCAGACCACGCATCCTGCGATCAGCCTTCCTTCGACCAATCCACGCGGATCGGCTCACTGCTTCTCTGCCAGCTCACAAACGCACAGCCAACGCCTCCATTCCATCGCCGCCTCGCGACGCCAGCCAGCCAGCCATGATGGCTTCCACTGCGGTGACGACCGTGGCGCACATGGCGCTCGCGTCAGCGACCATGGCGGCCGTTTTCGTCTTCTGCGACGGGTCGCTCTTCGGGTACCATCCCGCGGCCCTCGCTCTCGGCTTCGTCTTCCTCATGGGCGAGGGTGTCATTGCCGCTGCTGTAGGCAAGGTGAGGCTGCGTCCCCCTTCGTCTCTTCCCCCATTCCCTGCATTATTTCCCTATTTGTTCTCTTCCCCCACCTCTCTCCCGCGGCGCTCGCTCTCGGCTTCGTGTTCCTCATGGGCGAAGGTGTCATTGCCGCTGCTGTCGGCGAGGTGAGGGTGCTTCCCGTACAGCGTCTCCCATTCCCTGCATTACACAGGAAAATGTTCCTAACTTTAGCCAATGTGTGAGGAGTCTATTTTTTAGGCGCCTCAAAAATAGCTCTACATTCCCTGCATTATACAGGAAAACGTTCCTATCATCATCCAATGTTCCTAAACCGCCACCCCTCTCCCCGTCTCTCGTTCCCTCTTCCTTTTTTCCTCCCTCCCTCATTCCCCCTTGTTGCATCCCCTTGCTCTCACCACCCTCCCATGCGCACCACCCCTCTCTCATCCCTTGCGTCAAGGCCTGGCCGGCGCGACTGTTTCGTTCATGCTCATTCCCCCATCCCATCTCCTCATCTCCTCCTGTCTCCGCCTGTCTCTCCCTACCATTCCCCCCACCAGGGTCGGCAGCGCCCCCTATGGATCAACATCCACGCCCTGCTTCAAGGCCTAGCAGGCGCCGCAGTTTCGTTCACCTCATCCCCTCCTGTCTCCACCTGTCTCTCCATTAATCCCCCCACCAGGGCCGGCAGCGCCCTCTTTGGATCAACATCCACGCCCTGCTTCAAGGCCTGGCCGGCGCAGCTGTAGCAGGAGGAATCACCGCCATCTACCTCAACAAGGAGCGCCTGGGGAAGCCCCACTTTGCCACCCTCCACTCCAGGCTCGGCCTCGCAGCGCTGGCCCTCTTTTTGGGCATTGCCATGGGCGGTGCAGTTGTGAAATATCTGCCTGGGATGGGAGTAGTTGAGATGGCGCGGCGTGCTCACAAGCAATTTGGCGCGGTGGCATTCTTCATGGGCGTGGCGGTGTGCATCAATGGGCTGAGACTCACCAACCCCGCCAGCCCCGTGTACAAGGTGAGCGGCGAGGTGCCGTTTGAGTCGGCTCAGAAGGCAACTGGAAGTTAGGCACGGTGGCGTTCTTCATGGGCGTGGCGGTGTGAGTCAATGGGCTCCGCCTCACCAACCCTGCCAGCCCCGTGTGCAAGGTGAGCATGGAGGGAAGGTGGGAACGGCGGGCACTGAAGGGGGGGGAGAGGGGAGGGGGTGGGGGACTTGGGGCGGGGTGGGGGGGGAGACGGGAGAAAGGTGGAGGCGGAAGGGGAGAAGAGAAAGGCACGATGAGGTGCAAGGATGAGGAGAAGGAAGAAGGGTGCCTTCTCGCACCTCCATGCAGTGCCCTTGCTAATGCCCCTCTTTCCCCACTTTCCCTCTTGCTCACTTCCCTGTGCTCTTAACCTTTCTCCTGCGGTCATGGGTGGAAGCACGAATCTCAACTTGACGGGCTCCCTCCCTGTGTTCTTCCTGTCCAGGGTACGCTTTCCATGGCGGTGGGTGGTTTGCTGCTGCTGGCAGCTGCTGCTGTGCTGCTGCAACTCCTGCTGGCGCCCTCCTCTGGGCCCAAGATGACCAAGGGTAGGAGAGCACCCAAGGCAGATTGAAATAGGTACTACTAGTGTAAACTGACGCAACATATACTGTATCCTGCTTCATGGCAATAAAGGGACTGTTATAGTGGATCTTGCATGATCGGTATAGAACACATGGGAAACTCGAGCATCGAAACTGTTAGCAACAGCAACACAGGAGATTCCAGGCTGTGGCTTTCAAGCAAAATCAGTGGGTTAAAAAACAGACACAAAAACAAATCAGTAAGTGTGTTACAGAGACCATGACAGATTTGGAAAACCTATCCAATCGCACATGTTATGCAGTGCCAGAACAAAGCCTGCTGCGCCCATGATCAAGCAACACCGAGATAGCAGCAGGCACCACCTGAGCTGGCACCACCTGAGCCGGCACCACCTGAGCTGGCACCACCTGAGCTGGCACCACGTCAGCTGGCAACACCGGGCCATGACAGCACAGCAGCTTCCTCTGGTGGAATGGGCACTGGCGTGGCCCTCTTCTTTCCCCTGCCCACCACCACCACCTCTGCTGCGCGCTTCTGCCCTCGTTGCTCGCCCTCCACTGCCTTGCCGCACCCACCAGCAGCAGCAGCAGCTGGTGCAGCAGCAGACGCCAAGGCTGGAGCAGCAGTAGCAGCAGCGGCAGCAGCCGGAGCAGACGCAGTTGCAGCAGGGCCTGACGAAGCAGCGGCAGCCGTAGCAGCAGCAGCAGAGGAGGAAGGGCGAGAGGTGGAACGAGCAGCAGCAGAGGAGGCAGTGCCGGCGCCAGAGAAGGCAGCAGAGAGCTGCTCTCTGAGCATGGCCTCCACTGACGGCAGGCGAATCATCTCCAGCAGCTCCTCCGCCTGTGCAGATGGAGGGGGCCATGGAAAGGGGGTTGTGAGAGCGGGGAGCAGGGAGTGGGGAGTGGGGAGTTGGGAGTAGGGAGTGGGGAAGGGCATGAGATGGGCATGAGAAGGTGGTGAATCCTCTCCCCTTTCCCACTGACAGCAGTTATCGCCTAGAGCTCTTCTGCCCCGTGTAGAGTAAAGGAGGGGGAGGGGAGAGGGGGGGGCGTGAGAAGGAAGGGCATGTGAGGACGGCTCGAGAAAGAGTAGGAGCAGGGATAGGAAAGAGAAGAGCAAGTGGAAGGAACAAAGAAAGCATGAGGAAAGGGGGGCTGCAGGCAGCACCAGAAGGGACAAGAGATGAGGCAATGACGGAGAAAGAGGACGGGGGGGGGCTCTCACCTTCTCCTTGAGGCCGCTGGCAATCTGCCACACGTCCTGTATCTCCTGCACCCGCTCCTCCCCACTGGTCTTTCTACTTCTCTCTCTTGCCCCCCTCAACCCCCCTCAACCCCCCTCAACCCCCCTCAATCCAGCAGAAGGTGCCAGGGCACGCCGCTCTCACCTTCTCCTTGAGGTCGCTGGCGATCTGCCGCACGTCCTGTATCTCCTGCAACAGATCCTCCTCGCTGCTGCTCCCGTCTATCGAGTCGTACGGCATCGCCCTGCCCTCCTCCGCCTTGCCCTTGCCCTTGCCCTTATCCAACGCGCTCTTGCCAGCTTCCCCCTTCTCTTCTCCTCCCTTCCTGCCTACACCTGCCCCCGCCTCGCCCTCCGCTTTCTTCACGTCCCCTTCCTTTTCTTCTTCTCCAGCCGCTTGAGCCGCACCCTTCTTAACTTCTGCTCCTGCAGCAGCACGTTCAGACACAGCAGCACCTTCAGACGCAGCAGCATTTTCAGCAGCAGCATCTCCTGTGGCAGCCCCAGCAGCCTTGTCAGCAGTATCACTAATCTGATCACCGCCATCTGTTTTACCAGTTGCTTTCCCGCTAGACACGCTCTCTCCGCCCTCCTTCTCTTCCTCCTTCAGCTTCCGCCTCGCCTCTAGCAGGGTCTGCGCCTGGCCAATCCGCGCCTCACACGCGTCAATGGCCAGGCGGCAGCAGCGGAGCGCCTCAGCCGCGCGGTTGCCGGTCTGATTAGCCAAAGCCATCTTGAAATACCTGAGAGGACGGGCAGTACGAGCGGGGGCGAGGCAGAAAAAAAATCGCCGAGTTGACACACCCTTTCAGTACAAAAAAATGGGGTGAAAAATGAGTGAGAAAGGTTGCTGTGATGAGGCGCGGCAGTAGCCGCCACGTCAGCATGTCACCACGTCATCAACTCACAGCTCGATGACGCGGCGGTGGTGCGGCGACACGAGCACCCCTAGCAGCTGCAGCGCGTGCTGGTAGTCTTCCATGCACTCGTCGAAGTCCTCTGGCCGAGAGCAAGCAATAGAGCGAAGGGGCGAATGAGGAAATGAAGATGTTTTTAGTTGGCTCAAGAGTCACCTCGACACCAACAGCTCCAGCGGATGCAGCGCGTGCTAGTAGTCCTCCTTACTCGACTAAAAAAGCAACCACGGGTTCCAACTCTCTCACCTTTCTCGAGGCTCAGATCGGCGAGTTTGGTGACCACATCCACCTCCTCCAGCGACCGCGTGTCCTTTTGAGTCCACTAAAAAGCGGCTCCCAGCTCTCTCACCTTTCTCAAGACTAAGATCCGCGAGCGTGGTAACCACGTCCACCTCCTCCAGCGACCGCGTGTCCCGCTTCGCGTAGATGCACCGCGCCGTCTCCAGCAGCCGCCACGCCAGCTCCTGGTCGCTCTCCTCCTCCTCCCCGTCCTCGCCCTCCCCTAGATCCTCCTCCCCGGCTTCGTCGGCTGCGTCGGCTGCGTCGGGGGACTCAGCCCCGTCGTCCGTCTCTTCCACTGCGCGGCGGGTAACAGAGAAGAAGAGTAACAGGGTAACAGGGCAACAGCGGATGGTCGGGGAACTGTGAAACTAGGAACGTTACATGCTGATCGCTCCAGCACGGTTGCACAACTGGAGTCAGGAAATTATCAAAACAAAACGCTCGAATTCTGCTTAACCAGCACCAATGCCTAACAAATCGAATAAAAACCGACCTTTGCCTTTTCCTTTCCCTTTGGCCTTGCTCGCCTCGTCCTCCTCCCCTTCCACGTCTTCCTCCTTCTCCTCCTCCTTTCCCTTCTCTAGCTTCTGCCCCGCAGGTCCCAGCACGTCCATGTCGCGCTGCGCCTTAGCGAAGAGAGCGGACCCGTACTTGAAATACGCCACGGCGCACTCCGCGCCGAGCTCGCCGAACGCGGAGACTCTTGTGGAACGGTAGGGATGATCGGCGGAGCAAGGGAACGGCGAGTGAGAAGGATATGAGGAAGACGCGGCAACAGGGAACGGATGGTGGCGGCTATTCTAGGGGAATAGGGAATGGATGGAAGCCTCAACGAAACCGGAGGGCATCACACTAGTCAGAAGTCCACTTTCGAGTCCCACAACGAAAAAGAAATATATATATGTGATAAGGAGAAGAATGAAACAGAAAAGGATTCGCCAGCCGTACCGTGATTCGAGCGCGGAGCCGAAGAGTTGGATGGCGGTCTCGATGTCGCCGCCGTCGAGAATCGCATCGCCTTGCTTCAAGAGATCGTCCGACTCGCGTAGCTTCTGAGACACGTCGACTTGCGAGCTTGACGCCATGGCAGAAAGGTCCGGGAGTGTTCCTATCCGAAGACAGAAGTGCAGCTTCGTTGAAGTAGACGAAAAATAAAATCGAGAAAAAATAAAATCGCAGGGTGCTTCAAGACGCTGCACGTGACCAACTAATCCTGTAATTAAAAAATGTAGGACCGGAGCGGGACTATGAGCAATAGTACGACGCTCCTCGCGACAGACGCGAAGACCTAGGAGACCGACCAACAGTGGGGGTCAACCTAGATGGCAACGAACAGGTGCAGGAATGGTGGAATGTTGAAGATAATGGACTTCCAGTAATGCTAACAGAGAACCCAAATGAAGTGCAGATGCTCAGAAAATTTAGATTTTAAGTTGGGAGTGAAAGGGACGAGACACGCTTGAGAGACCTGCCTGCCCTGGCGTGGAGTGGCTTTGGCTTGCCGTTGGCTACCTCGAGTTTGCCGCCACCAGGTTGGAGAGGAGAGATCGTCGCGCAAATCGCAGAGAGTCGCACACTCGGAGGTCTTTGAGCTGGAGCTGTCGCAGGGATGGGAGAATCCTCGTCGTAGAGCAGGTGTGCGAAGCCCTCCTGGAAGCAATTCTTTCGTGAGCGCTGTGAGCAACCGACCACGCGCAAGCGACTCGCTTGTTCGTCCATTCAAATTCCAAAACTTCGAAATCGCTCCGTTAGTGTGCTGCTCGCGCTAAGCTAAAATAATCTGGTCCAGCGCGCATACAGTTTGATTCACGGCGTACAAATCGTGTTCCATCAACACATATCGAAATTTGTCAAATTCCATGGAATGGAACTGGTGCACATGTACAAATTAGAAACTGCACAAGCACACAAGAAAACTCGCCAGCGCTGAAGACAAGATGGAGAAGAGCCTGATCTATGGCAGTGTCAAATATGTACTGAGAGACTGCTCGTCGACAGATCGCCTGCTATTTCCATCGTGTATAACCACAAATACAACATCAGTGACAACTCCGTATAGTTTGCAATTGCTGCAAACACTCACCCATCTTTGCTCTCTTCCTGAAGTCCCAGGTTAAGCTAACTCCTCCCTTGTTTCGAACTCATCCAACCAAATAACGATGTAGAAGCACCACCACCACCCCCACCACCAGCAGCACCGCTGCTCTTTGGTCTCATCTTACTAGCCTTCTCCGCAGCTGCAGCCGCAGCTTCAGCCGCTTCTGCTGCTGCGGCTGCAAGCTCTTCCTGCTCCTCCTCCAACGGGTAAACCACCCTCCAGTCCCCTCCTAATCTTTCCAGCTCTAATTTCGCCACATCCAGTCGTCTCTTGAACTTCTGCTCCAGCTTGTTAGCAGCTACCAGCTTCGTCCGCGCTTCCAGCGCAATCCCCTCCGCCACCTGCTTGCTCTTCTCCAGCCTCTCCACATCCCCTTTGATCAGCATCAACTCCGAAACCGCATCAGTCTTCTCCCGAAACATCTCCTCCATCTCGCCCTTGAGTTTACTCACCTCCGCTGAAAGCCGCTCCGCATCCGCCCTCGCCTCGAACTCCCTCTGCTCCGCACCTTCTATTTCCGTCTCCATGTTAAACAACAACGACGCATGCTGCTCCGCTACCGCAGCTGAAGCCTCGGCGTGCTCCCGCTCCCGAGCCTCCATGTCCGCCACCCGAACCTGCGCCTCCACTAAACTCTTCTCCGACATTTCCGCACGGGTGATCGCCGCTCTCACCTCCACACTCAACCGCGACACCTCTGCTTCCAGAAGCGTCACTTTTGACCGGATCTCCTGCCGAAGCTCGCTTTCAAACAGCGCCCGACTCTCCTCCAGCTTCTTTTTCGCTGAGCTCTCCGATGCGATCTTCTCTTTGGCTTGTTCCAGCTCGGCAAACAGCTGCTCTCGCTCCCCTAGCGCCCGGCCGGTGGCTGCTTGCGCCTGGTTGAGCCGGTCCTCCCACTCGTCCTCCACCCTCGCCTTGGCGAATTCCCACTCCTCTGCTGTCCGCTGTGCCTCTGTTAGTTGGTCTCTTAGTTGTGCGTTTTCCTTTGAAAGGGACTCTAGCCGCTGCTGCTGCAGGGCGAAGGGGTCTGCTGCTCCTGATGCTGCTGCTACTGCTGTGCTCTTAGGGGTGTTGCCAGTGGTTTGGGGCCCCTGGGCGGGAAGAGAGGGGAGGGAGGGATAAGCGGGAGGTGAATGGGGAGAATGGGGATGAAGGCGAGGAAGGACAGGGGGGGGGGAAGAAGACAGAGGTGAGAGGCGATGGTGATTGCATGCATGCACGCACGCCGCCGGGGAGAGGTTACGTTGAGACGAACGAAAGCACAAGCATGCACGCACGCCGGGGACGCACGCACACATGCGGGGACGCCCACTCACACACACAAAACCCCCCACTCACCCGGCCCAACCGCCATCCAAAGTCACGTCCCGCCCTTCCCCTACCCCAGCCCGCCACCAAATCGACCCTCTCCTCCCCGCCACAACAGAAAACACATTAGCAGGTGCGCACAGGCGCATGACCTCGCCATGCCCACCACCCAACGTGCACACAACCAGAACAGCCCCCCCACCTCCTCTCCTTCCCCCTTCCAATGCAGCGTCATTGTTTCTCCCAAGAACCACCAGCTCCCAGCATGCTGCAACGTCCGGCCCATGCTGCTGCTGCTGCTCATCCTCCCTGCTCTTTCTTTCTCTCTCACGCTCTTTGCCCTCCGCGTTCTCTTCTTCCTGAATTCTTGCTTGCACTCGCTTGATCATGCAAGCCGCACACCTGGCATCCATCGCTCCACTGCCATTCCACCCACCCCTCAAACAACACCCTGCTTCTCTCTCCTCTAAAAGGACCGTTTCTCTCACGAATTACAACCTGCCCGCCTCTTCTTCGCCATTCCCCATACTCTCCGCGCACCCCTTCCCCCTTCCCCTCCGCGCGCTCACCTTCCCCATTTTCGTCATGAACAGCTCCGCCTCCAGCTGCCCCGCGCGCGTCGTCAGCTCCGCTTTCTGCCGCCGCAGCTCGTCCCGCTCCGCACGCAGCCGGTGCATCTCGTCCGCCTGCTGCCGCCACGCCGCCGCCGCGCGCTCCGCCTCCTCCGACCGTAGCGCCAGCTCGCGCAGCAGCCGCGCGGCTTCCGCCTGGTCGCGCGACGGCACGGGGGGGAGCGCAGCCCCGCCCGCGGAGCCCCCCCGCGAGGAGGTGAAGCTGGGGGAGCGGCAGGAGGTGGGGGTGTTGGGGCGGGAGGCAGAGGCGGCGCTGCCGGTGCTGTTGCAGCGCGCAAGGTCGAGCGCGGAAGAGGGGGACGGCTCGTCGGTCTTGGGGGAGGGGGGTTGGTCCCGGGAGCGCCGGATGTGATTGAGGATTCGCCCCGCCATGGCGGAACTGATAGAGGGGGCGGGGGGAGGGGGGAGTGGGGATGTGTGGGGAGTGGTGGGGCGTGGGGGAAAGGGGACGGCAAATGGGTTGAGGGACGGTGAGGGGAGTGGAGGAGGGAGCAGGTGAGGGAGCGGATGAGGGACGGAGTGAGAGAGGGGAGGGAGATGGGACGATGGGAGGATAGGAGGATGGGAGGATGGGAGGATAGGAGGATAGGAGGGTGGGAGGGTGGGGGGATGGGCGGATGGGGGGGAAGAGGAAGGGACGGAAGTGGGGTTATGGAAGGGGAGAGACGGAGAGGAGAGGAAGAGAGAGAGGGGGGAGAGTAGGGCGGGAGGAGGAGGAGGGGAAGAGCGAGCGAGAGTGAGCGCTTGGAAACGACGCGACAGAAAGGAAAGCCACAAGATTAGGGTTTCGCTTACGTCGGGTGTGATCGAGCAGCCGTGGCCGTTTCTCGAAAGGCGCAAGGGGATGGCCGCTGGGCGAACGCCCGACCGAACTACCGACGATCGAAACGACGAGTGGTGGGACGACACACGACGCGAACCGACGACACGATGCAACTCCCCAGGCGACAAGGCTCGCGAGGCTCCCAGCCTTTTTTCTAGGACGAAGGCCACCTAAGGCTGAGGAGGGCTGAGCTGGCTAGAAAGCGCGTGAGAGGAGGGGACTAAATAACGGAGCGTCTTGGAACAGTACAGATTCGTCCTCTCCGGTAGGGGACGGGAGCAGGAAGAGTTGCGGCGAGACCGTGTATCGTATCGTATGTCGTATCGTGCGTCGTCTCGCTGCTATCGCCTCTGATTCTGGTACTGAAAGGCAGCCAGCTGATTACAATGTAGCAGATCTTGCACGTAGAGCAGTGCTGGTCTTGTGCCCTCTTGTCTGCTCGAGAACTGAGAAGACGACTAGGGGAAATTAGGGTTAGCTGTGACTGAACCGTTGTGAAGAAGACCGTGGACGCTTGGGGTGATCCTAACTCTAGGTATCCTGGACGCTAGAGGCGAGGGTCGTCTCGCGAGAAGCTAAAACGCCCAACATAACTGAGGGCTTCTGGTCTGGACTAACGGCGAGCGAGCTTTCGCGTGACTCTCTCTGACTAGGCTTTTTTCACTGACGAGTCGACACCACGTGTATTGCTGTCGTACGAAGACTGTTTGCTGTACCGTGGCTGATGGTGGGATGGGAACTGACTGCCACATTCCCTCTGCTGTACAACTGTGCCTGATGTGCTCTGGTCTGGCCTGGGTTTCGCGGACAGTCTGCTTCGCTGCGTACAACGGAGCTTCCAAGGTTCGGGCAGGCCACGACGACATGACGCAACGCGAGACTCGGCGGACTTTTGTCCTGGAATTCTTGGCTAATAATCGAGATCATATGACCAGACGTTTGAATGTGGGGGCTCAGCGCGAAGAAACGCGTCCCACCCGATGACTTCCTGAATCTATGCCTCAAATAAAACAATTTCTGACCTACATTTCTGATGTGGAATGGTGCCCAGCCCACTGGTCAAAGTGAGCTGGCAAGCGAAAGAAAGGGTTTGGCCTAGGAGAGTACACCTCAACTCTCGTTAACGTCACATCACGAAACATCACAGCCGCCCTAACCGTCACTTCCTCAGTCGGCTTCTGATTACATTGCTGCGAAACAATTTGACGGTACCCTGTCCCCAATTGGGTGTCATTTCGACGCATCGTAGGACGGAAACGGGTAGTCTCAGTCCACTTCGTTGGTCTCAGTATCGTGGCCTACTAGTAGTATCGCTAGGCAGTACCGCTTTCCATGGGGGCGTATTGTTGCTGGTGAGTGTGTGTGCTGAAACAAGCTGTTTCAGGCTGTGCTGGCTGCGGTTGGGGTGTCTCCAGTTTCGGCGATTTTACTTGGCCTTCGATTTCGTCGCCAACACCCTCTCAGTTTTTGTTGGGTCCAATGTGGTTGGCGCCTCTGTTTTTGTATTGCGTATTACCCGCACCTCGGCATCTGACCGCGCAGCTCCCGAGTACACCCGGCACGCCACACCGGGTTGGGAAAATACCAACAGCGGGGGGCCCCCTTCGGAGTCACGTAACATCACATTTCGCTAAAAACAAATGCTAGCCGCCCTGCCCAAAACGAGTGACGTTAACGAGGTTTACGGTGTACATATCAAGTCCTTTTCAGTCGCGGTGTTTTTCCGGGCGGGTGCTCCAGGGTCGAGCACTTAACTTTCACGGGCAATTTGGGCCACTATAGGGTAGTGTTGTTACCTCGTTGGAATTTTCTAGTCGAAATCGGGTGACCATTGTTGTTTGCTTTGCGTTCCTCAGGCAGCAGTGGAGGACGTCCAGTCTACACGTTTGGAGGGTAACTGTTGCAGATCTTTGGGCTTGTGTCGTTTGGGCCGTTTCTGGTGCGTTAGGACTGTAAATAGAAACGTAGCATCTAATGAATTGGCATTTGACTGGACGTCAAGTGTATGCGACGGAATCGCACGTTGGCTGGCGAGCCATTGGCCAGAGCATCCTCCAAACCATTGTGTGGGTGTGTTGCGACAATAGCGAGGGGATGTGATTTTCTGGTCCTCCACTTTCCCTGATTAGTTCTTTACAGAAATACTCAACCAGTTTGGCTCAAACTACCATGTAGTTTCCAATTCATCTAAAGAGATGTCGAAGCCCAAGGCATATAATGGTAATGATCCAAGAATAGAGTTATGAGTGTTTAACCAGAGTAGCGCGGAATCAAATGACCAGATTCAGAATAACAGAATGTGGTACAATGGAATGACGAAGCAAGATATAGGAACACCAGAGCAATCCTAGCCGTGTGATCAGGGCCTCAGATTGCAGGCTTTTTACCCTGATTCAGGGTAAAATCAGGGGTTTTTTGGGGGGTGACCCTGATGAGACAGGATTTTTTTAAGACAGAGGCCTGAAATTTCAGGGTTTTTTTTAGAGTGAACTCTGATCGATCAGCGTGCGTAGTGTAGTGTGGCCTGTTTTTCCAGCGTCGTATCGAAGCCTGACCCTGATTCTTCTACCGTAATCCCCCGTATAAAGCACCCTATGGTGTTAATAAAAATGCAGCAAAAATTTGGGCTGGGTGTAATTAAAGGCAAAAAAAATAAAACACCCAGGAGTTATGGAATGTGCATATGGTTTTTATAATTGGAATTCAAGTGTGCTTGTTTCACCACATTCATTTGAGTCAGATACCCACTTTTGGTCATCTCATTGCATACTGGACGATATTCCCGATCTGCATGCCACATTGGCAGTGAGCATGTAGTGTCAGGGAGGATGCTGTCAGAACAACCAATGAGCACACGTTTAATTTGGCGGGACGCGCGAAAGTCGAGTACAGTCTCAAACTTTCGGATTTGTTTTCGTCGATTTTTTTTTTTTTTTTTTTTTTCGTTCGGGCAGATTCGTCTCCTACCTTAGAGTGTAGCCTCTTCCCAGGGAACCTTCCCAGGCTCGCGAGCTACAGTGTCGCGAATTCTGACGCGAAATGTTTTAGTGCTGTTCCATAAGGTGCAACGTCAGGTTCAGCCTGCCGAGATTCATGGGCATGTTTCAAAACCTTTGTTCAGGCGACATTGTTTCCGACACGCGGGAATCTCTACAGTAAAATTTCGGCGCGAGCAGATTTTTTTTGCGATTGAGCCGCGGAACGACGCAACATGAAATTCTGGCGTTTCCTGCTAGAAATGGAGATTCTAGTGGCAGGGGGGTGTTCAAATGTTTTCACGTCCGAGAGTAGGGTGTTGTGTATATCCAGAAAAATTAAACACCCATACCCGCTCAAGCTACCCGGGGGAGCTTAATTCCGGCGGGTGTTTTATACGGGGGATTACGGTAATAGCGGATTCCCAGCCCCAACTCCCCCACCCCGTGATTTTCGTGAATCCCCCCCCCACCGTCCCTGTCAATGACGCCAACTCGAGTGTGACCGACCAGATTCCAGCCCCGCTGGAGAATATTCAGCCAAATTTCCTCCAGCACATAGTGCTCGGCGGGGTCTCATTGGCTGTTCGAAAGTAGTCAGCCATTGCTGTCTCCAGCAGAGCGTGGCTGCAGGGTTTGGATTGGCTCATTGCCAAATTTCAGCCACAGCAGCCAATAGACCAGGTACAATGTTAAACAGTTGGCCCACCAGCAGAGCAGTAGACCGCTACCCACCCGCTTCGTGAACCATATGCATGCATGCAGAAGGCTGTTGCGAGCCGTGTGCCCTCCACAAACCTCAAGAGACCCCATCCTCTTCATCGATCTCTTCAATCGATGCTGTGCTGCCACACCTGCTGCCTCGTTCAAGTCGGGTGCTTCCACCCTCGTCATTCCATTTCTCCTCCACGGTTGTGACTGGTTTTCTTACCGTTGCCATCGCGCGATGGCAGCACCTAGCGACGGTGATCCAGAAGGCGATGAAGGTGGTAGCATTCCTCGTGCAGACCTGTGCACGGGGCTCGACTTGCTCCTCTCGACACTGTCTAGCCTCACCCGCATCCCGATTAGAGCCGATGCTGCGCCTAGAGAACAGGAACCTGCAAGAAAGGAAATAGCCGACTCAGTTTCCGATGTAGTCGTTCTTCCTGGGCAGAGTATTGGACCCGGTCCGTCGCCACCAGCCGTTGCGATCGCCCTGCTACTGTGATGACTACTCCCAAGCGCCAAGGTCGCTATCGCCAGGCCATGTTGCCGTTCGCGAAGCCGAATCCGGGAACTGTCGAGCCGCCGGCGTCGATACCTGCTGATGACGATAAAGAGCCGTCTGAAGACGATACACCTTCAACCTCCAGGAATTCTCTAAGTCCTTCCGAGCTTTACGCTGAGGCTCTTTCCCGTTACAAGTCGAGGTGGCAGGAGCAGTTTCCCTGGCTCCTTTTGTGTAAAGCTAACGATGGGCGCCCTGCCTTTAAGTGTACCATCTGTCTGGAGCATGCAGGGCTCTCTGGAAGGACTGGTCGTCGTGGGCCAGGAATCACAGACGCACAAACACAGGCGTTCAACAGGCACGCTGGTACCGGAAAGCACCGCCTCGCGTTTGGGAAGCAAAACGTTATGCTGCACGAAGCTACTACCCAGACGCGAATCGATCAGAACCCGCACGGCGCGGATTTGGAGAGGGAGCGAGTGACTGCGCTTCTCGACCTGCTGTACACATGTTGCAAGACCAACGAACCCATGGACACATGGATCACGATCACCAACCACCTTGCGTCGCGGAAGTTCAAGAACTTCCCCGAGGGCGGATACGGGACGTACATGAACTTGTAAGGCCTAAATTCTTTTAGACTTTTAAGCTTCGTATTCTTACCTTCCATCCTTATAAACCACTAATGACGAGATTTTTTATGTTATTAAACGCAGGTACGGTTTAGGGGAGTTCACGCAATCCACCGCGACCTGGCTGCACACCGCCCAGCTGGAGCACCTCCTGCGGAGCCCGTTCATCGGACTTAGCCTCGACGAGAGCACGGACCGTTGCAGAGGAAAGCACATGATAGTCTTCTGCACTTTCATCCGGGACCTCCGCGTCGTCACCGAGTACCTGGCGCTGCTCAGCGTTGACAAGGCGGATGCCTCTTCTCTGCTCGCTCTGCTGCTCTCCCACCTGCAAGCAATTGGTGTCGATCTCCGCCGCATCTCTGGCATCAGCACAGACGGGGCGGCGGTGATGATGGGCTCGAAATCCGGCCTGGTGACTCGACTCCGGATGCGTATCCCTCACCTGGTCTCCTGTCATTGCATCGCTCACCAGTGTTTTTTTTTTTTTTTTTTTTTTTTTTTTTTTTTCCGCATTTGCACACATGGTGATTCAGGACAATACTAGCTAGCACTCATGGTGGTTTGTTTGATTTCTCCCCGTGTTCTTTTCCATGTGCAGAGAGGCGCTAGCAGCTAAGTCGGTGGCGGAGGACATGCCATTCTTCAACATCATCGATGATGTCATCAAGGAACTGGCCGAGTTCCTTGGTCGCTCAGTACCGTGGCACCAGCGCTTCCTCGACCTCCAAGACATCTTCCTTTCGACGTGCTTGGAGCTGCAAGGTATTCACCAAGTCAGATGGCTCTCACGCGGCGAGGCCATCCGACGGCTGGTGAAGGTCTTGCCAGCCATCATCGTCATGCTGTCCGAGTTTGCCGACGACGGTCTTTACAAGATTGTCACGAGCTACAGGTTTTGGTTTGTGCTCATGTTTCTTGCTGATGTTCTTGAGCAGATGAACATTCTCAACAAGACTTTCCAGAGCCGCGAGGTAAGCTTCGTCACATGGTGTTCCTAAACCGCTACTGACGAACCATTGTTGTCTTACCTGTATTCTCAAACCCCTTCCCGCAGCTGGACATGTCAACGATTCACGAGTCAGTCTCCCGCGTGACGTCCCTCCTCGAAAGCCGCTATGTCGACTGCGGCGACGACTTCAACGGGGGACCGAAAGACCTGCTCACGGCCTATCTCGCCCGTCACGGTCCTGGTGGTACGCGCAGCGTCACTGTCGAGGGCGTCGACTCCGATGGGTGCCCGAGTCGATTCACCTTCGACCTGCATGAGGAGCCATTGGATGGCTACCTGGGTGAGGGCAAGCACGACGACTGTGTCGTGGTGTGCATGGCGCTGGCCGAAGGCATGGTGCAGAACCTGGACGAGCGGCTGGGGGACTTGAAGCAGCTGGGTGGTTCAATGCTCTCCTGTGCGGACCAGTGGCCGAAGGGGTGGGAACGTGCTCCACGGAAGGCCCAATGTCTGGAGTGGTTCGGGATGATGGTCGACCTCTACCATGCAGAGTGTCACAGGATCGAATGAGGTTTGCTCAATGTTGCCTTATCAATCAGTACAAGGGGCTTTTATACTTCCATATTACATCAGGTAACCAGGTTGATCCTATCCAAAGGGAATAGACCCTTCTAGAAATAGAATCACCATGCGTATAGCCACGCAAGGCTATTGGCTTTAAGGGATTACGACAGGATTACGCTAGATATAGAACGCCAGTACATCCCGAGCCTAGTCGGTGATATAATTATAATAACAGGATAAACCAAAGGATAATGGAAAAGGAGGAATAGGAAACCAAATGAGATGAGATAGAGACCAAATAAATCAGGATAAAAAGAGGAAGGCAATAGAAAGGAAATATGGAAAAGGGAAATTGGTGCAACGGTGTCGTACTCTCACACAGGGGAAGCGGAATAAATTCTTCCAGGTATCTCACCTGTCTTTAACCCCGAGGCTTGCACGATTTGTTGATGTTGTCCGCTCTACCCTATTGTACTAATACTCTCCTCGTTCTCCCTTCTACCCTTCCCCTACTGGCAGGCATCAACAAGCGAGCGGCTGTGCTGGAGATCCCCCATGTCTACCCCGTCCTTGTTGCCCTGCCAAAGGGTGACAAGGGTTTCTACACCGGCTTGACGACCATGCTGAAGTCTCCAGACTGGGAGGATAGCTTCCCCAATCTCGTCAAGCTATGGTGCGCTACGGCAGTTCTTCCCCTGAGCACAGTGGAATGTGAACGAGGGTTCTCCCCCCAGAATGTGATCAAGAGCTGGCTGCGGGGCAGCATGAAGGACTCACGACTTGGAGACTTGATGTGTATGAGCCTGCTAGACTATGACCTAGACTGGGATGCCATCATTGACATCTGGAGAGCCTACAAGAAGCGGAAGCCCTACAGCACTGCCCCACTAATCTGAGCCCAGAAGAGTAGGAAGGGGAAAGAGAAGGAGGACGATTCCCCTGTAGTCCAAGACAGCGTGCAGGCAGAGGAGGATGCTTAAGTAGGTCCTAGTATGCCCATGTTAAATTGTAAACCCTTGTCTTAAAAAAGATAGTAATAATGGGCATTTAGTTGAACAGTGTGTTTTTTTGTAGGTAACTCTGTTTTTTCAGCGCAAAATTTTTACAACACCCTGATTGATCAGCGTAATTTTCTTTGCGCGGCCTGAAAAAACAGTGAGGCAAGGGGCGGGGGGACCCTGAGCGATCAGCGTGCCCCAAAACGAATCTGAGGCCCTGCGTGTGATCGAACAGGTTCGAAGAAGGCATCCAAGGACGCGGAGCGACGCAGAAATGGTTCTGTGCCAGGTTCGGGCCGAAGCTAGGGCGGATGTCGGTGCCGTGTGGGATCGGTGTACGCGTTAGCGGTGCGGCGCGCTAAGGAATGGAAAATTCCTTACCCTACCCCCCCCTCTAGCGAAGGTGTTATATATTTGCGACGTGCTTGCGAGATAAAAAATCCCAGAGTATAGTAGGCAATTGTACTTGTACCGAGGGAACCCACGTCTCGTCCTTGCTGGTATGATGAGTCCATCATATCAGAAAGTCAACGTGTCGTTCCTGACCGTTGATTCTTATGCGATGGCTCAGGATCTTTGCTGGTTCGATAAGCATCTCCGCGGATCCTGGGCGATCGGCTATTGGGCGACAATTGACGTGTCGGCAACAAAAGGACGAAGTAGGTTGACGTGGAAGGAATTACGAATCTTCCACTCGTCGGGCAGACAGAGTTGGGCGGTCACTGGCGTTATCATTTTTATGAACTTGAAAGGTCCACAGCAGCGGGGTCGAAGTTTTGACGGTAAATGCTGGCGAAGGCTTTTGGTGTCAAGGAGGACTAGTTTCCCTGCAGCCAAGGTAATATTTCGTCTATGGTGGTTGGCATATTGGCAGGCAGTGACATTGGCCTTTCGGATATATTCTATGGCTTTTATGCAGACGGTTTGAAGGTATTCGATGAGTTGCTGCGAGCGGGGGACTTGGCTTTCAATGTTAGTGGAAATGGGTACTGTTGGATCCATCTCGTAATTCAGGAAAAATGGCGAGTGATTGGTCGTGGCGGATGGTGCATTGTGTTAGAATACGATAATGACTAGAAACAAGAGAGAACAAGAGAGATATAGGGTTGGATTTGTACCCTTTAAGAACACACACCTATCTAGCCTATAACTTTTACATGCAAATATATGTATAAGTTGACACACCCACTAGGCTAGATAAGGGGTAGTGCTGAGCAAGAAGCACACAGCTCAAGGTGACACTACTAGTCCAACCTCTGAGACAGGGGTCCGAAGACCAGTCACCAAGAGTACAAACAAGACATGAGCAAACCAGGGCGGCACTACTAGTCCGGCCACTGGAAGAGAAGCCACAAGGCCAGTCTGAAAGATATAAATAAAGAGGAGTACACAATCAAGGTCCTAGCAAAAGAGAGTCTACAGGAACTAGACCAAGGTGCAAACAGTGCCGCTGATGATCTTTAGGCGCAAGCGCCTTAGTAAAGATATCAGCTGCGTTGGCACCGGAAGGCCAAGTGTACTACGCGGGCCTGGCGACGCTGCTGTAGCTCGCGCAAGAGGAAGTACCGCAGCCGGATGTGCTTCCCTTTGCCCTCAAGTCGAGGCTCCTGACACAGGAGGATCATGGCCCTGTTGTCAGCGTACAGAACCGGGTAGAGCTAGGTCGCTCACCTAAGTCGGTGAGTAAGAAGGTTAGCCAGCAGAGCTCCTGTGCCGCCATGGCAACGGCGTAGATCTCAGCCTCACAGCAAGACTGGGCAACAGACGAGGAGCGAGTGGACCTCCACGAGATGGCACATGAACCAAGGCTAAAGCAGCAGCTGTGGGAGGACCTGAGGGTCTCGGGATCGTCTGCCCAAGAAGCGTTTGTGTGCCCAGTAAGGACCATTGGCCTGCGTCCTCCCAACACTAGCCCAATGCCCGATGTACTTGCTAGATAACGCAAAACCCTCTTAACGGCCAACCGGTGTTGTGGTCGGTGTCTGCCTGTGGCCACAAAGCGAGCCGAGATGATGAGAGGGTATTCAAGATCCGGACGAGTGCAAGTCATCAAGTCCATGAGGCAACCCACCAGCTCCGCTTAAGGACCACTAGGCTCCATTGACTCCTCAAGAACTAGAGCAAAGAGCATGTGGTCTACTGGCAGAGGTGTGGACTGTGCGGAGGAGAACTGAAGATCGAACCTCTAAAGGACATGGCGCACTAAGTGTGACAGTGTGAGAGTGATGGTGCTTGCTACTCTCTTAGAGATCTGCAGGCCAAGGTAGCGGTGCAACTCTCCAAGGTTAGTGCAGGTGTGTCTCCTCAGCAGTTCGGCCTTCACGGAGGTCAGTGCGTCTCTGTCTGAAATAGCGAAGACCAGGTCGTCTACGTAGACAAGGATATAGAACAGAGTCTGGCCAGCACGAACGAAGAGCGAGGGGTCTGCAGAGGATGGAAAGAACTGCAGGTCTGCTAGCGTAGCACGCAGCATGTCGTGCCACTCATGGGGTGCCTGTCGCAGGCCGGGCGCCAGAGGAGCCACTGGGTTCCATGAGGGAAGGTGAAGCCCTGCGGTCAACATAGGTAGACCTGCTCGTGTGGACTGCCCTGAAGAAATGCTGTCGAGAAGTCGAGGGAGTGTAACTCGTAGTCATGCTGTGCTGCTACGTGTAGCAGCGCCCGAAGAGTAGTCATCTTCGGGGTCAGGGCGAAGGTCCAAAAGAAGTCCACCCTCTCGCGCTGACAAAGCCTCTAGCCATGTAGCGCACCTTGAACAACGGCGGCTCTCCAGGGGGGGGCGCTTCACCTTGAAGAGCCACCGACCATCGACTACGTTCACCCCAGGTGGGGGAACTGCGTCGACGTAGGTGCCGGTGGATCTCCAAGATGCCATCTCCTGCTCCATGGCAGCTATCCACTGAGAGGCCCAGGGTCCCGAGGTCGCCTTAGCGTAAGTGCGAGGGGTCGGGATGTCAAAGGCATCTGGGTCACCCTCACGGACTAGCAGCATGGAACAGAGATGGGGAGCAGCCTCAGATAGGAAAGGAAGCTCATACTGTCTGTCCTTTAGGACGTCACTACCAAGGGCAGACGCACCCTTGGCGGACGGAGGACAGACAGGATCAGAGACCGGAGCTGTGGCGTAGTCAAGGCGGCGGGTAGAGGCAAAGTTAGCGATGGCAGCGATAAGAGCGACAAGACTCGAGACAAGGACAGACGGGTTGGTAACAGGGAGGCAAGGACCCAAGGAACAAGAGGACGAGTGGCACAAAGGTAGTCAGACAGAATGGGAGGCGTGATAGCGAGCGACGACGGAGGTGGCGAAGGCAGGAGGGGAGGACGAGATGCATGGGAACGAAGCGATATAGGATGAGAACGCTGAACACGAGAGATTGGACAAGCACGAGAGGAACGGCGAGACCAGACGTGAGACGGAGGCATCGGGTCAGGAGACAGAGGAGGAGACACAAGAGGGGAACGAGGGGGAAGACGAGTTGGAGACGAGTCCGGTGGAGGGAACACACGGCCGTAGACAGAAAGAGGAGGAGGCGACGGGGGAGGCACATGCGAGCGGTTAGGAGAGGGAAGGCCGAGCAGGCGAAGGGCGGACACCGGCGCGACTGCTGCTGCTTCTGCTCAACGCCGACACCTGGACCGCCAGCTGCACCACGGCTACCTCCAGAACACTCCACTCCAGCACCCTTGGAACGAGCACCCCCAGAGCGAGAACTCTTTCCAGCACCAGTGCCATCCCCAGGCCTGCCGGGACAAGCCACGACAGGAACCCGGGACTAGCACCGTCCTCAACGCCAACACCCCCAGTGTCCACGAACGGGTGCTGCTGCGGCGGCGGCGGCGGCTGCTGCTGCGGCTGCTACGACGTCTGCGGCAGCTGCTGCGACGATGATTGCGACGGCGGAGGAGGAGACACCGGGGGAGAGGCAGGGGGCGAGAACGGCGCTGCAGGGCCTCCGGAGTCAGCCGACTCCTCGATCGGGACAACCGACGGGAGGGGAGTGACGTAAGACACAATAGACGGAGCAGGACGGGGAGGGAGGTGAGCAAGGGCTACCGGGGGATTTGGAAGTGAAAATAGGGGAGGGGAAAGGAGACCTCGGTGGGGAAAGTGGTGGTAAAAGAACAGAGAAAGTAGCGTCACAGGAGTGAAAGAAGAGGTGAGACGACGGGTGGTAGAAGTGCCAGTCAGACGAGTCAAGGGGGAAACCGAGGAAGACACAGGGGACAGTGCGAGCAGTGAGCTTGTCCGTGCAAGAGGCATGAACATGAACGAGGCAGCCCCAGACGTGGAACCCAGACGCGTCACCAGGGAACCCGGTCCAAATAAGGGTCGGCGAAACATGCGGCCACTAGGAGCGCGGCCACAGGTTAAGCTGGTGAGCGGCATAGCAAATGGTGAACAACCACAGAAAATGGGGTTCACCGGCATGAATCATGGAGGTACGAGCCACCTCCATGACCAAACCGATGCGTCGCTCAGCGACCCCATTCTGCCAGGGGAGTCTGGTAGGGTGTACGTCTGGGTGATACCCTCCGCACGACAGAACTGACCCAGCCGACCAGAGGCAAACTCGCCGCCACGCTCGGAGTTGAGACACAGCACAGGGAGACCGTGGTGGAGGCGTGCAACGACGAGCCAAGGGATAAGAACGTCAGGCACGTCAACCTTCCGCTCCAGGGGAAACACCGTGGTGTAGCGCGTGTAGTCGTCGACGAGCACAAGAAAATAACGCTCGCGACGAGGTCCGGGGACTGGGGCTTGGCCCCAGACGTCCAGGTGCAGGGTCTGGAGGGGTGCGGTGGCAGGGCGAAGCAAGGAGGAGTTTGGAGCACGGCGCAGCCGGCCCTCGACACAGGGAGACCTAGGACGAGTCCGTGCTGGGACATGTGATGCAGATGCGGGAGTGCGGGGTGACCTAGGCGGTGGTGCCACAGGAGCGACGGGTGAGTGAGCGACCGACACAAGCAAGCAGCGGCAACCTGGGTAGACGCAGTGCCCAGGGAGGACGCCCCAACCGGGGGGGAAACAGTGTCCAGTGGAAATAAGCCAGACACTGGGTCCCGGGGGAATGTCTCAAGGGGGGAACCTGAGGCGGCCTCGGTACAGACAGCGTACCGCTCGTGACCAGGGAACGTAGTGGTGACGCCGAGGTCCTGAAGACAGCCGACCCCAACTAAGTTCCTGGAGAATGAAGGGATGTGCAGGCCTGTAAGGGAACCCAAGGGAACTGATGGACAGGGAAGGTTAGTGTAGCTGCGAGCAACGACAGGACCAGAAGAGGGGTCAGCAAGTGCGACAGCGGCAAGCGTGGCAAACGGCGTTAGTGGCAAGGTCACGGAAGAAGCAGGCAGACGCACCAGAGTCAAGTGTGAAGGACAGCGAAGCAGGAGCGGCAGACGAAGGAGGGGGGAGTGTAGAGCCTAGGCTAGACAAAGCAAACGGTCCTATGCTTGATGCAACAGGGTTGTCTGTAGTACACACAGGTTCTATGCCTAAGCTAGAGAACACAGGGTAATAAGATCCGGACACACTAGAAGCGTCAGCATACAGAAAATGCAGGGCAGAACTAAGCTGATCCATGTCTAAGTCAAAAACGGGCACACCATGCCGCAGCAGACTGGGCCAGTCATGGAGGTCCGGAGCCGGGCTGAAGCGGCGACGGAAGAGGGGCCCGGGTGCTCGGGTGCGGGCGGCGGCCCGACGAAAGCGGCGGCGGAAGCAGCGGGCAGTCGAGTGCGGGCGGCGGCACACAGTGCATGGGAGGGGTCCGGTCTGGAGCTGGTACTGGCAGCTCACAGCACCGAATCTGCCGGTAGACGCCAAGCTGGGGGGTCCGCCACCACAGCCACCACTCCTTGGGGCTCCTGGCCACCCCGGAGGGAGGCGGACCAACGGCTGCTGCTGCGGCTGCTTCTGCTGCTGCTGCTGCGGCGGTTGCTGCTGCGGCGACTGCTGCTGCTGTGTCTGCTACAACTGCTGCTGCTTGTGGACACCATCTTCAACCCCCTCGTCAGAACCATTGTCCCCGCCACCACCACCACCAGCTCCACCACCACGCCCTCCCTTGGGGCCGCTGCGGCCCCAACGTATCGCTGCTGCGGGAAATCCACAGCTGCGGTCTCAGTGTCAGGGGCAGCCGTAGCAACCGCGGCGGAGAAGTCAGCGTACGTGTACTGGGAGGGAACACAGCCCTGAAAGATAGGGACTGCCGCAACACCGTTCGACTGAGCGATAGTGCGATGGCGAGTCTCTATCTCAGACAGAGCAGTGACAAAGGCGGTCAGGATGAGGTCGCCAGGGTGCTGACTAAGGAAGTGGTCGAGTGCAGTGGCTAAGCGGTCAGGTAGGCGCATGGCAATAACATACAGGGTAGCACAAAACGGTGGGGGGAAGGCAGTGAGCTGGGCGTTAGTGCTAGCAGTGCGGTAGCTAGTCTCTAGTGCACGGAGGTGAGTGGCGAGGGCAGCGACAGTGGGGAAAGCATAAAGATCGGGGAATAGCATGGGGAGGATCAAGCGGCCAGCTGAGGCGGAGGCAGGGGTGGAGTAGCGCGCAACTACTGCATCTAGGAAGTCCTTGGCGTTCGCGACAGCAGTGAAGCGCGGACGCGCAGACAGGGGAAGCGCATGACTAATGGTGAGCTGCGCTACAGCATCGCGAGAATCCTAGATAGCGCGAGCGAGCGCAGCAGCAGCAAAGGCCTCACTCGCAGCAGTGGTGGGGTCAGCAGGGAGGGGATCAGGCGCAGAGGGGCGGGGAAGAAAGCCATCAATATGCATAGCCAGGGAGTGCCCATCCTGGCGCTGACCTGTCAGGTGCCGGCGAAAATCGACAAGCCAGGCGGCGAAGTCGATCGCGTGCCCTTCCGCGTCTAGGCGAAGTACGTCGTCCGCCATCGTGCAACCTCAACGGCACAGGTCCATGGCAGCACAGCGTCACGACGGCACAGCATCACGGCGGCACATCGGCACGGGGACACAGCGGCACAGCGGCACAGGTATTCAGCGGCACAGCGACATAGCGGCGTGGCGGCAGGGCTCTCCGCAGGAAAAACCGGGCGGGAGGCCGAGGAGGGCCCGAGGCGCTCAAGACCCGAGGCGCGCAGAGCCGGCAGGGCGCAAAGGGCCAGCGGGGCACTGGGGCCAGGTGGCGCGTGAGGGCCAGTGGGCGCTCGAGGAGCCGGCGGGGCATCTAGGGCCGGCAAGGTGCAGGAGGGGCCGGGGAGGTACGCGAGGGGCTGGCGTGCGCACGAGGGGCTGGTGAGCGCAAAGGGTCGGTGAGGCGCACGAGGGGCCGGCGAGCACGCGAGGGGTTGGCTCGGCGCGAGGGGTCAGCTAGGCGCGAGGGGCCAGCTAGGCTTGAGGAGCTAGCGAGGCGCTAAGGGGCCGGCTAGGCGCGAGGGGCCGGCGAGCGCGCGAGGGGCCGGCTAGGTGCGAGGGGCTGGCTAGGCGCGAGAGGCCAGCTAGGCGCGAGGGGCCAACTGGGCGCGAGGGGCCGGCTAGGCGCGAGGGGCCAGCTAGGCACGAGGGGCCGGCGGGCGCAAAGGGGCCGGCACCGCGGGCTAGGGGCCGGCGGGGTACGCGAGGGGCCAGCACGGGCGCGCAAGGGGCTGGCAATACGTGATGGGCCGGCTAGGCGCGAGGGGCTGGCAGGCGCTAAGGAGCTGGCACGGCGGGCTAGGGGCCGGCGGGGTATGCGAGGGGCCAGCGCGGTGCGCAAGGGGCCGGCAGTACGCTAGGGGCCGGCGGGTGCGCGAGGGGCAGGCGGGACGCTAGGGGCCGGCGGTACGCTAGGGGTCGGCGGCTACGCGAAGGGGGGGCGGCGGAACGGTAGGCTAGGGCGAGGGGTGGAAGCGGGTGGGCGGACCTAACCTACTATGATACCATGTTAGAATACGAGAATGACTAGAAATAAGAGAGAACAAGTGAGAAATAGGGTTGGAGTTGTACCCTCTAAGAACACACACCTATCTAACCTATAACTTCTACATGCAAATATATGTATAAGTTGACACATTGTTGTAGGAAAACTCGAGCATGGGTAGCAAATTTTCCCATTTGCTTATATCTGGGCAGTTCTTGCGAATCAACTGTTCCATGGCCTGATTCGTCCATTCTGTCTGACCGTCGGTTTGCGGATGATAGGCGGATGAGAACTGTAGGCGATTGTCGTATCGGTTCCACGTGTCTTACCAGAAGTGTGAGGTGAATTTTGGGTCTCTGTCGCTGATGGTCGCCGTAGGGATACCATGCAGGCGAACGACGGCTGAGATGAACAGACGCGTGGTTTCTTCGGCTATCATCGTCGTGCGACATGGCGTGAAGTGAGCCATTTCCGTGAAGCAGTCGACGATGATAAGGACCGCGTCATTTCCACTTGGTCCGGCCGGCAGGCCGGTGACAAAATCCATTGTTACGTGTTGTCAAGGACGTTGGGGTGGCTCGAGGGGCTGCAACAGTCCTGCTGACCGTTGGCGTGATGATTTCATCATCTGGCAAGTCGGAGACGTGCCCATGTATTTTTGCGCATCCGAAATCATGTCTGGCCAGTAATAAAACCGCTGCAATGCCTTCAGAGTCTTGACAACCCCGAAATATCCCGATAAGTTCGAATCATGGACTTCTTGAATTAGTAATTCGCGAAGTAGACGATAACTCGGAACCCAAATTTGTGTCGTTCCCGCTTTTACGTAATAGGCTCCCCGCGCGGTCGTGACCTGCTGGTGGCAGTTGTTTACGAAAAAGGGATCGGTCGAATATCCGTGGGTAAATAGTACGCTCAACATAGGGTTCGTCTAGGCGATTAGTACACCAGCGGTTTGTGCAGTTGGTCTGGAGAGGGCGTCAGCAATGTTGTTGGCACCCTTCTTGTACGTGATTCGATACGTAAAGTTCGACTCCAGATAATCAAACCAGCGAATCTGCCGCGGATTGAGATTCGGCTGCGCTCGCAGGTACTGTAGGGATTTGTTATCTGTTCGTACAGTCACGTCGGCTCCTGTCATGGAGCATCGCCAGATCTTGAACGCGTGCACGATCGCCAACATTTCTTTGTCGTGTACGGGATAATTTTGTTCGGCTGACTATAAATTTCGCGACTCGTACGCGATTGGCTGAAGGTCGTCACCAAAATCCTGTAGCATAACTGATCCGATTGTGATGTCACTTGTGTCTGTCATGACCTCGAATGGTCGTTCTGGGTCAGCAATCCGAAGTACTGGTGGCCAGAAAAAAAAAAAAAAAAAAAATCGTCAAACGCAGCTTGCTGCTTCTCCCCCCCACTGATAATCAGCGCCCTCATAAAGTATGTCAGTTAGTGCCCCAGTTAATCCCGCCATGTTCGGGATAAACTGGTGCACATGATTGACGAACCCCAAAAACGATTGCAGCTCCTAGAGGTTGGTCGGCGGCTTCCATTCCTGAATCGCCCGAATTTTACGTGGGTCAATTTTCCCACCTTCCGTCGAAATAGTGTGCCCTAAAAACTCCCGTTCGGGTTTATAAAACTCGCACTTAGAGCCTTTGGTGATGAGGCGATTCTGGTGTAGGTGCTGAAAAACTTCTTCCACGTCCTTTAAGTGCTGCTCCCATGTCGTGCTATAAATCAGGATGTCATCCAAATAAATGATCACACATTTGTCGAGTAGATCCCGGAATACCCCATTCGTCGTCATCTGGAACGTCAAGGGGCATTCGTTAGCCCGAACGGCATGACAGTGTATCCGTAACTCCCGTAGCGAGTACGAAACGCGGTCTTGTGGCAATCATCGACAACGACTCGAATCTGGTGGTAGTCGACGCGAAGGTCGATCTTCGAAAAATAGCGAGCGCCTCGCAGCTGGTCAATCAGTTTGTCCGCACGCGGGATTGCGTAGCAAGACTTTATCATAACCCGATTAAGGTCGCGATAATCAATGCACATTCAGAGGCCCCCATCTTTCTTGGGTGTGAATAGGATCGGGGTAGCAAACGGGGACGTACTCGGTCAAACGAACCCCTTGGCTAACACATAGTCCAGCTGGTCCCGTAATTCTTGGAGCTCATGTTGCGTCAGCCGCCACTGTGTCCGGACAGTTGGCTGCGCGCCAGGTTCGATTTCGATCCGATGGTCCTGAGGGCGTTCTCGTGGTAGGCCAGGTGGCAGGTCGTCAGGAAAAATATCTGGGAACTGACAAATCAGTTTTGCCAGATCGTCGGGGACTGCTGCGTAGAGCTTCTCGATGTCGGCCGGTTGATATCTTCTGTTGATTCCTTCAGATTGACGGCGTACAGGTCAGCGCCTTTCTTGCCCGCGCGTATCAGCATGATGGCGTCAACACGTGTCGTTATTGGCTCCGCTCCTTGCCATCTTGGCAGTATCTGCCGACCATTCGCACGCTTTACTGTGCACTCGCCTGTCGGCCAATCAATATGCGGGTTGTGTCGCCGAAGCCAATCTCATCCTCAGCAGCACATCGTAGCCGTCGAGTGTCGTCGCTAGCATCGGCACGCTGAAACCGAAATTGTCACCACACTTCATGCGAATAGCTCGCACATGATCGTGTATCGCCAGCGGGGTGCCGTCGACCAATCGGGCATCGATCTCGGGCAGGCACCGCTCCTGAGGTAAGGGTTTTTTTTTTTTTTTTTTTTTTTTTTTTTTTTTGTCGGTCGGTCGGTGAATCAGGTTGTGGCTCGTGCCATCATCGATGAATATTTATACCTTTTGTTGTTAACCCTTCCTTCTACAAGCACAGGGTGATCCACAGGTTCATCCCTGTTATTTGTCAGAGAGCGGTCGATCGCATGTTTCGGTACCACTACCCAGTGGAGATGTTGTTTCTCGGGCGATGCAGCCGTGTTAGTAGGGGACCAGTTTGCTACTGATGGGAATCATTTCCCAGCTTATCCCCATCGTTGTTTTCCCTTGGCTTCCGGTCAGGGCAGTCAGCATATGGGTGACCTGACTGGTGGCAGTAAAAGCACTGTCGCTTCCTGCGATCTTTGCCATTCGCCACGATGCCGTTGATCAAGGGTCGTTGATAGAGGGCCGTTGATCCTGTTCACGAAAACGATTTCCCTCCCGGGAACCCGATCTCGCATATTTCTGATTGGCGTTGTATTGGTCGACGATCACCACTGCTTCCTGGTGTCAACATATATTTGTATATGTTAATAGGTTAGCTACTGTAGGTGCATGCCCATAGAGAGTACAACACCTAGCACAAAACTACCCTGTACCGTCTTTTCTAGTAATTTCCACTACTCCAAGATGGTATCAGCTAGGTTAGGTCCGCCCACCAACTTCCGCCCTAGCCTACCTCGCCCGCCCTAACTGCTCTAGCCGCCCTAGCCTGCCCTAGCCGTGGTAGCTCGTCCTAGCAGCGGTAGCTCGCTGGCCCCGCGCTCGTCGGCCCCTCGCTCGCTGGCCCCGCGCCTGCTGGCCCGGCGCTCGCTGGCCCCTAGCTCGTCGGCCCCCCGCTCGCCCGCCCCGTGCTCGCTGGCCCCGTGCTCGTCGGCCCCGCGCTCGCCAGCCCTGGCACTCACCGACTCTGCGCTCGCCGGCTCCGAGCTCGTCGACCCCGTGCTTGCAGACCCCTAGTTCGCCAGCCTCGTGCTTGTCGGCCCCGCTCTTGTGGGCCCTGCACTTGCCAGCCTCGCGCTCATCGACCCTGTGCTTGCCGGCCCCTAGCTCGTCGGCCCCTCGCTAGCCGGCCCCTAGCTCGACGGCCCCTAGCTCCCCGGCCCCTAGCTCGCTGGCCCATAGTTTGCAGGCCCCTAGCTCTACGGCCCCTCGCTTGCTGCCCCCTCGCTCGCCGGCCCCAAATTAGCCAGCCCCTCGCTCGCTGGCCCCTCGCTCACTGACCCCTTGCTAGCCAGCCCCTTGCTCGATGGCCCCTTAGATTGCCTGCCCCTCGCTCCCCGGCCCCAGTTCGCATCGACCCCGGTCCCGCCATGCCTCCGTATCGACCCGCCGTAATGTCGTGCCGCTGTGCTGCCGTGACGCAGTGTTGCCGTGTCGCCGTGCCGCCGTGCTGCAGTGCCGCCGTGTCGCCGTGTCGCCGTGCCGCCGTGTCGTTGTGCAGCTATGCCACCGCGCTGCAGTGCCGCCGTGTCGCCGTGCCGCCATGTCGCCGGGTCGCCGTGCCGCCGTGTCGCCTTCCGCCATTGCGACCGTGGTGATGGCTGACGTTGTGCTCTGCTTGGGCGCGGAGGGTCGGGCGATCAACATTGAGGCGTGGCTCATCGACCTTCGCCATCCATGTCGACGGTAAGCTCCCCCGCCCCGACGCGCCTGCTGCCCTCTCTAACGCCCCCACCACTGCTGAGCGTGAGGCCTTTGCCGCTGCTGAGCTTGCGCGCGCTGTCTGGGAGTCACACGATGCCACAGCACACTTGCTATCAGTCATGCCCTCCCCATGTCTGAGCGCCCCCGCTTCACGGCTGTAGACAACGCGAAGGAGTACTTAGATGCAGTTATTGCGTGCTATTCCACTCCCTCATCCGCCTCTACCGGTCGTCCGATCATGCCCATGCTATTCCCTAATCTTGCGTCCTTCCCCATTGTCGCAGATCAACTCATCTACGCGCCCTTCAGACTAGCTACCCTGCTGCTAGCACTGATGCCCAGCTCGCTGCATCCCCTCCTCCCCTTTGTGCTACCCTTTACCTCATTGCCACGCGCCTTTCTGAACGCCTCGCCACTGCCCCCGACCACTTCCTTAGTCAGCACCCAGGTAACCTCACCCTTACTGCCTTTGTCACCACCCTGTCTGCGATAGAGACCCGTTAGCGCACTATAGCTCAGTCTAGCGCTACTGCGCCGGTCCCTATCTTCCACGGTTGTGCTCCCTCCCAGTGCACTTACTCTGACGTTTCTTCCGCTGTCGCTGAGACAGCCGCCACGGCGGTATCGACGAGGGGACTGGGGCTGATACCCCGGAGCAGCAGCAGCAGTCACAGCAGCAGGCGCATCAGCATCCGTGGGGGCGCCTCCCATCGGGGTGGCCTGGCGCCTCTGGTGGTGGTGGCCACAGTGATGGCCCTCGCAGCTCAGCGTCGGGTGGCGGCTTCAGCACTGTGGGTTGCCAGTACCAGTTCTGGACTGGACCCTTAAGTGGCAATTTGTGTGGCTGTCCCAGTCACACCGCCCTCGCTACTTCCTCCGCCTCGACGACCTCTTCAGTCTCCGCTTCGGCTCTGCATCAGACCTTCCCGTCTGGCCCAGTTTCGTGCGTCGCCGTGTGCCTGTCTTTGAGATGGATATGGATCAGATTTGCTATGCTTTGCATGCCATGTATGCTGATGACTCTAGTGTGACCGGATCTTATTACCATGTGTTGCCTATTGTAGGTGTGCCTCCTGTGTGTAGTCCAGGCTCCCCTTCTGCGTGCGGCATAGGACCTTCTACTTTGTTTAGCCTAGGCTCCACGCTAGCCCTTCCGCCGGCTAACGCTACCGCTTCGCTCTCTTTCACGCTAGACTTTGGAGCGTCTGTCTGCTTCTTTCATGACCACACTACGCTCATGCCGCTTGCCACCCCTGCCGTTGTCGCGCTTGCTGACCCCTTCTCAGGTCCGGTAGTTGCCCGTAGCTCCACCACCCTTCCCGGTCCGACGGCTCCCTCGGGCTCTCTTATAGGCCTGCACATCCCCTCGTTCTCCTGGAACCTAGTTGGTGTCGGCTGTCTTCAGGACCTCGGCGTCACCACGACGTTCCCCAGACACGAGCGATACGCGGTCTGTACCAAGGCCGCCACTGGCGCCCCTCTCACCACGTTCCCACCAGGGCCCTGTGTCTCGCCTGTTTACGCTTGACACCGCGTCCCACCCGGTGTGGGCGTCCTCCTAGGTGCCTGCATCTACCCAGGTCGCTGCGGCTTGCTCGTGTCGATGGCTCACTCACCCGTCGCTTCTGTGGCACCACCGCCTAGGTCACCCTGCACTCCCGCATCTGCGTCACATGTCCCAGCACGGTCTTGTCTTATGGCTCCCTGTGTCGCTCCCTGCTCTCCCTCCTTCGCCTGCGCCACCGTGCACGCCCTGCGTCGAGGGCCGGCTGTGCCATGCTCTTCACTCCTCCTCATTTCCCCCTAAATCTGCGCCACTTCAGACCCTGCAACTAGACGTCTGGGGCCCAGCACCCATCCCTGGGCCGCGTCGAGAGCGCTACTTTCTAGTGCTTGTCGACAACTACACGCGCTACATCGCAATGTTTCCCCTGCAGCGGAAGGCCGACGTGCCTGACGTTCTTATCCCGTGTGTCATAGCTGCGCGTGTCCACTGCGGCCTCCCTGTGCTACGTCTTCACTCCAATCGTGGCGGCGAGTTCGCCTCCGGTCCGCTTGGCCTGTTCTATTGTGCGAAGGGCATCACCCAGTCGTACACCCTGTCGGACTCTGTGCAGCAGAAAGGGGTCGCTGAGCAACGCATCAATTTGGTCATGGAGGTAGCTGGTACCTCCATGATCCATGCGAGTGCAACCCAATTTCTGTGGCCGTTCACTGTTCGCTACGCCGCTTACCAGCATAACCTATGGCCACAATCTCAGCGGCCACAGGTTTTCGCCGACCCTCCTATGGACCAGGTCCCCTAGTGACGCGTCTGTGTTCCACGTCTAGGGCTGCCTTGCTCACGTTCGTGCCTCTAGCACAGACAAGCTCACTACCCGCACCGTCCCTTGTGTCTTCCTTGGCTTCCCCCTATTCGCGTTTGACTGTCACTTTTACGATCTTTGACGAGTCTGTCTCCTTCTATGTCCGCTTTCCTCACCGAGGTCTCCTGGTTACCCCGCCCCTGTTCCTGGTCCCCACTCCCCCGGTAGCCCCTGGCCCTCTCCCTCCCCGTCCTGCCTCATCTGGTGTGTCACACGTCACTCCCCTCCCGTCGGTTGTCCCGTTGGAGGATCCGGCTGACTCCGATGGCCCTGCGGCTTCAGTTTCGCTGCCTGTCTCCGCCGCCGTGTCTCCTCCTCCGCCGCCGCAGCAGCAGCGGTATCGCCGCCATAGCAGCAGCCATCGTCGTTGCCGTCGCAGCTGCAGCAGCAGCCGTAGTCGTCGCCGCCACAGCAACAGCCACCGCAGGGGTCCGCGAGCTTTGGGGGTGCGGGCGTTGAGGAGGGTGCTACTTATAGGGGTACTATCATGGCTTGTCCTGGCGGTCCTGGGGGTGGCATCGGCGCTGGAGAGGGTCGTTCTGGGGGTGCTATTTCTGGGGGTGCGAGCCCAGCGGGTACTGTCGTGGCTTATCTCGGCGGTCCTGAGGGTGGCACCGATGCTGGAGAGGGTTCTCGTTATGCGGGTGCTGTCGTGGAGCGTCCCGGAGGTAGCCATAGTGCAGCTGGAGGTTCTGGCGTTGGCGTGGGACAGCAGCAGCAGTCGCCACCGGTGTCCGCCCTTCGCCTCCTGGGCCTTCCCTCCCCCGACCGCCCACTTGCTCCTCCACCGACGCCACCTCCTCTGGCTATCTACGGCCCTGTGTTTCCTCCGCCGAACTCGTCCCCGGCGCGATTCCCCCCTCGTTGTCCTTCTGTGTCGCCTCCCTTGTCTCCTGACTTGCCCCCCCCCTCCCACTGGTGGTCTCACCGTGCCTCTCGTGCTCGTCCTGTTTCTCCTGTCCAGCGCACTCACCCTATGTTGCTTCGCTCTCACATGTCTTGTGCTCCTCTTCTATCGTCGCCTCCTCAGTCATCGCTTGTTGTCTCTCCGCCTCCTCTCTGACTTCCTCCGTAGTCCGCTTATTTCTCGCGTTCTCGCCTCTCTGGTTACCGACCCGTCCGTTCCTATCTCCAGTCTTGAGGCTCTTGTCGCTGCTGTCGCTAAATTTGCCTCTACCCGCTGCCTTGACTACGCCATCGCTCTGGTCTCTGACCCTGCCCGTCCTCTGTCCGTCCGGGGTGCACGTACCCTTGGCAGTGACATTCTAGAGGACAGGCAGTACGAGCTAGCTTTCGTGTCCGAGGCCGCTCCCCATCCCTGCTCTATGTTGCTAATCCCTGAGGGTGATTTAGATGCCCGTGACATCCTGACCCCTTGCACTTACACTGAGGCGACCTCGAGACCCTGGGCCTCTCAGTGGATAGCTGCCATGCATGCAATGATGGCATCTTGGAGATCCACCAGCACCTACGTCAACGCAGTTCCCCCACCTGGGGTGAACGTTGTCGATGGCCTGTGGCTCTTCAAGGTGAAGCGCCCTCCTGGAGAGCCGCCTGTCTTCAAGTCGTGCTATATTGCTCGAGGCTTCAGTCAGCTTAAGGGGGTGGACTTCTTTCAGACTTTCGCCCCGACCCCGAAGATGACTACTCTTTGGGCACTACTACACGTAACAGCACAGCGCAACTACGAGCTTCATTCATTCGACTTCTCTACGGCGTTTCTTCAGGGCAATCTCCACGAGCAGGTCTACCTTCGCCGCCCGCCAGGCTTCACCGGCACCTTCGCCACTGGGACCGAGTGGCTTCTCCGGCGCCGAGTTTACGGCCTGCGGCAGGTGCCCCGAGAGTGGCACGACACGTTGCGTGTTACGTTAGCTGACCTGCAAATCTTCATGTCATCTGCAGACCCTTCGTTCTTCCTTCTTTTAGGCCAGACTCCGTTCTACATCCTTGTCTACGAAGACGACTTGGTCTTCACTACTGCAGACAGAGATGCACTGGCCTACGTGAAGGCTGGGTTGCTGTGCAGACACACCTGCACTGGCCTAGGAGAGCTGCGCCGCTACCTTGGTCCGCAGATCTCCAAGGACAGAGCAGCGCGCACCATCACTCTCACACAGTCACACTTGGTGTGCCAGGTCCTTCAGAGGATCGGTCTTCAGTTCTCCTCCGCACAGCCCACAACTCTACTGGTAGACCACAGACTCTCAGCTCCAGTCCCTGAGGAGTCGGTGGAGCCTAGTGGTCAGTACACAGAGTTGGTGGGTTGCCTGATGTACCTAATGACTTACAGTGGCGGAAACAATTGTCCGGATGTTTTGCATTAATTAGGGTTTTTGGGCTTTCCGACCACTGTACATAAAGTCTTAATGTTTAATGGTGGTACGCTTTGGGAGGGGCACATAGTGGATGTGTTCACAGCACAAAAATCCATGATAGTACACTGGATCTAACTTAGTGCCAGAGATATACAAAGAGTCCGGACAATTATTTCCCAGGACAAAGAGCAAACTTTAGCGCAGCGTTTCTAGTACCTAGTCCACCAACACTTGGCCTTGATCACCGCCTGCACCCTCCTAGGCATGTTATCTATGCCGTTAGTGCAAACCTTTATAGGGATCTTCTCACACTCTTCCTAAACCCACGCTTTTGCATAAGGGGGTGAGCACTAGGGAAATTGCGAAGGATTTGAGCGTATGCAAGAGTATTGTGAACGATTTCTGACTGAATGTTATCTCTGAGACTAGCCACGCTGAGGTGTGGCCAAAGATGCTATAAGTCAATTGACTCCGTCTTATCACGGATTGTCTTCGTCGTACCATTGTAGGGTAACATTACGAGCACAGTGACGAAAACAAGCGTATCTCCCGTGAAACTTAGGGTAACATAGCACGATCGACTGTGCACCCTTGCACTATTAGAATCACGGTAGGATCCATAGGTCCCGTCATGGTGCAGTAGTCGAATAAGCTGCGACTGTTAAGAAAGAATATCCGGGTTGAGGTCTAGTGAGGAAAAGGATCCCTCCAACGAAACATACTCATACTCTCCAGGCCATTCCAAGCCATGTGTCCCGCCTAGGCTTGGAATAGCTTGGAGAGCATGAGTTTATAGCACTCGAGTGACCCTCATCCTCACCAGACCTCAACCCGGATATACTCTCCCACCAGTCGAGGCTCCTTCGACTGCTGCACCGTGACGAGCCCCGTAGATTTTAATATAATTCTATTAATGAAAGGGTGCACAGTCGACCGTGCTATCTTACCCTAAGTTTCGCGGCGGACACGCTTGTTTTCGCCACTCTCCTCGTAAGTTTACCCTACAACGGTACGACGAAGACGATCCATGATAAGATGGGACTTATCGACTTATGAGATCTTTGGCCACACCTCAGTGTGGCTAGTCTCAGAGATAACATTCAATATGAAATCGTGCACAATACAATTGCATACGCTCAAATACTTCACGATTTTCCTAGTGCTCACCCCCTTATGCAAAAGCGTGGGTCTAGGAAGAGTGCGAGTGGTGATCTCTGTAAAGGTTTGCACTAACCTCGTAGATAACATGCCTAGGGGGGTGCAAGTGGTGATCAATGCCAAGTGTTGGTGGACTAGGTACTAGAAACACTGCGCGGAAGTTTGCTCTTTGTCCTCGGAAGTAATGTCCGGATGTACTCTTTGTATATCTTCTGGCACTAAGTTAGATCCAGTGTACTTTAATGGATTTTAGCACGATGAACACATCCACTATGTGCCCCTCCCAAAGCGTACCACCATTTAACATTAAGAATTTGTGTACAGTGGTCCGAAAGCCCCAAAACCCTAATTAATGCAAAACATCCGGACAATTGTTTCCGTCACTGTATAATTTAACAGGCATCCGAGGACGCAGAGTAGCGCGGAAATGGTTCGGTGCCGTGTTCGGGCCGAAGCTAGGGTGGATGTATCGAAGTGATAGAATGAACTAGAACAAGACATACAAGGGAATATAACCTAATAGGTTGTACTCCCAAAGGCATAACCCGGTATAGTTTACAGAAACATACAATATCTGTTTGACACACCCTCTAGACTGGATAAGGGCAGTGCTTGATGAGAGAGAAACAACTCAGGGTGGCACTACTAGTCCAGCCTCTGAGGCCGGGGTCTAAAGACTAGTCAAACAAGTACAGACAAGGCAAGAGCAAGACCACGATGGCACTACTAGTCTAGCCACTTGGAAGAGGCCACAAGGCAAGTCAGGGTAATATATATAAAGGTCTGTACACAATCAAGGTCCTAGCAAGTGAGAGGCTACAGGAACGAGACCTAGCTGTACACAGTGCTGCTGATGATCTTTAGGCGCAAGCGCCTTAAGTAAAGATATCAGCTGTATTGGCACCTGAGGCCAAGTGTACTACACGAGCCTGGTAACGCTGCTGCAGCTCACGTAAGAGGAAGTACCGCAGCTGGATGTGCTTCGCTCTGCCCTCAAGTCGTGGCACCTGACACAGGAGGATCATGGCCCTGTTGTCAGCGTACAGAACCGGGGCAGAGCTAGGCCGCTCACCCAAGTCGGTGAGCAAGACGGTCAGCCAGCGGAGCTCCTGTACCACCATGGGACCTGCATAGATCTCAGCCTCACAGCTAGACTGGGCAACAGACGAGCAACGGGTGGACCTACACGAGATGGCACCTGGACCAAGGCTAAAGCAGTAGCCCTGGGAGGACCTGAGAGTCTCGGCGTCGTCTGCCCAAGAAGCGTCGGTGTTTCTGGTAAGGACCACTGGTCTACATCCTCCTCGCACTAGCCCCATGCCTAATGTACTTGCTAGATAACGCAAAACCCTCTCAGCGGCCGACCAGTGATGTGGTCGGTGCCTGCCGGGAGCCACAAAGCGAGCCAGGATGCTGAGAGGGTATGCGAGATCTGGACGAGTGCAAGTCATCAAGCACATGAGGCAACCCAGCATCTCTGCGTAGGGGCCCCTAGGCTCTACAATCTCTTCTGGGATTGGGGCAGAGAGTCTGTGGTCTACTGGCAGAGGGGTGGGCTGTGCGGAAGAGAACTGAAGGCCGAACCGCTGAAGGACCTGCGCACCAAGTGTGACTGTGAGAGAGTGATGGTGCGCGCTGCTCTGTCCCTGGAGATCTGTAAGCCAAGGTAACGGCGCAGCTCTCCTAGGTCAGTGCAGGTGTGTCTCCTCAGCAGCTCGGCCTTCACTGAGGCCAGCGCGTCTTTGTCTGCAGTAGCAAAGATGTAGAACGGAGTCTGAACTAGGTACACTGGGCACAACTACGCTAGGCAACACAGGCTAATAAGATCCAGTCACACTAGAGTCATCAACATACAGTATATACAAAGCCGAGCTAATCGCATCCATGTCCATATCAAAGATCTAAACACCACGACGGAGCAGACTGTGCCAGTCGGGGAGGTCAGGCGACGGGCCGAAGCGGAGACGGAACAGGTCGTCTAGACGACGAAAGCAACGGGTGGGGGTATGGCCGATCTTACCGCACACGAGGCCGCAGCGAGGACCGGTCTGGAGCTGGTATTGGCAGCGCCCGTAACTTTGACCACCACCCGACGACACGCCGCGTGAGCGAACACTGCGACCACCGTCACCTCCAGCTCCAGGCCACCCGGGCGGGGGACGGCCGACCCTCCGCTGCTGCTGCTGATGCTGCTGGTGGTCCAGCTGCGGCGCTTGATGCTGCTGCTGCTGGGGCTGCTGCTCCAGGGCACCAGCCCCAGCCCCCTCGTCAGTACTACCAGCGGGCGAGCCACCTCCACCACCGGCACCACCCCCTCCTGCGCTACCTCCGCCGCGCCCAGCCTTGGGGCGGCGACCCTTACCCGGACGAAACTGCACGGTAGCGGCGGTCTCCACAGCCGGAGCTGTCTCAGCAACCGCAGCAGAACCGTCGGAGGAAGAGCACTCAGCAGGGGCACAGCCATGAAAGATAGAGACTGGCACTGTACCGCTAGACTGGGCGATAGAGCGCTGACGAGTCTCTATGGCAGACAGGGTGTCGACAAAGTCAGTGAGGGTGAGGTCAGCGGGGTGGAGACTAAGGAAGTGATCGCGGGCGGTGGCAAGGCGGTCAGGGAGGCAGGTGGCAAGCAGGTAGAGGGTAGAGCAGATGGGGGGTTGAAACACACGAAGCTGGGCGTCAGTGCAGGCAGCGTGCCAGGTCGTGTCTAGCGTGCGCACGTGGGCGGCTAGGTCAGCGACAGAGGGGAAAGACGCAAGGTCAGGAAAGAGCATGGGCAGGATCAGGAGACCTACGGAGGCAGAGGGCGGGGTGGAATAGCACGCAACAACAGCATCTAGGAACTCCTGCGCAGTCTTGACGGCCCTAAAGCGGGGGCGCTCGGACAGGGGAAGGGCCTGACAAATCGCAAGCTGTGCGACAGCGTCATGCGACAACCAGACAGCACGAACAAGGGCTGCAGCTGCAGCGGACTCAGGGTCAGCAAAGGTGGCATCAGCGGGGAGGGCAGCAAGGGGGTCCGGGCAGGGGAGCGTACCGTCGATGTGGACGGCCAGGGAGTGGCCGTCCTGCCGCTGACCAGTCAGGTGTCGCTGGAGGTCGACGAGCCAGGAGTCGAACTCAATCGGCTGCCCCTCCGCATCAAAACGCAGGACCGAGTCCGCCATCATGGTTGCAGCCGCAGGAGAAAGACAGTACTGGGTAGTAGAGAGCGATGGAAAGCGGTGATGTGCGGTGCATTGCGGTAGAGGGAGGTGCAGTACGGTAGGGTGCGGTACAGTGCGGTGCAGTGCGGTGCAGTGCGGTGCAGTGTGGTGTAGTGCGGTGCAGAGCGATGCAGAGCGGTGCCGGGCGGTGCAGCGCGATGCAGAGGGCCGAGGACAGCGGCGAGGCGTCTAGGAGACCAGGCCGCGGACAGCAAGGCGACGGGGCCGGCTAGGCGACGGGGCCAGCAAGGGGATGGCGCCGGTCGGGCGACGGGGCCTGCTAGGCGTCGAGGTCGGCTAGTAGGCGGGGCCGGCAGGGAGACGGGGCCGACTGGGCGACGAGGCCGGCGAGGCGACGGGTCCGGCTAGGGAGCGGGGCCGGCTGGGCTACGGGGCCGGCTAGGCGACGGGGGCCAGCTAGGCGACGTGGCCGGTCGGACGACGAGGACGGCTAGGCGACGGGGCCGAGTGGGCAACGGGGCCGGCTAGGAGGCGAGCCAGACTAGGACGACGGGGCCGATTTGGGCGGCGGGGCCAGCTAGGAGGCGGGGTCGGTGGGGCCGATGGGGTGGCGGGGCCAGCTAGGAGGCGGGGCCGACGGGGCCAATTGGGCGGCGGGGCCAGATAGGAGGCGGGGTCGACGGGACCGAATAGGCGGCGGGGCCAGCTAGGAGGCGGGACCGGCTAGGCGACGGGGCGGGCTGGGCTACGGGGCCAGCTAGGCGACGGGGCTGGCTAGGAGACGGGCCAGCACGTGCGGGGCGGCTAGGACCTAGGGCAGAAGCGCTAGGGGGGGGCTACCTACTCATGATACCATATCGAAGTGAAAGAATGAACTAACAAGACATACAAGGAAAAATAACCTAATACCGGTAGGTTGTACTTCCCGAAGGCACAACCCTATATAGTCTACAGAAACATACAATATATGTTTGACAGGATGTTGGTATCAAAATCAGAGAAGAGTATGATTGCAGAGTGAGGGTACACACAGATATACCTAAGTGTTGTACCCTCTAAGAGGTGACCCTATACAGTCTATACAAACATGACAAATACACATGTTTGACACACCCCCTAGACTGCATAGGGGAACGTCCTAAACAAGCAGCTCAGGGCGGCACTACTAGTCCAACCTCTGGGGCAAGGGTCTGAGAGACCAGTCAGAAGGAGTACAAACAAGGCAAGAACAAGAGCAGGGCGGCACTACTAGTTCAGCCACTGGGAGAGGACACAAGTCCAGTTTGAGTATACATATAAAGGACAGTACAAAGTCAAGGTCCTAGCAAGTGAGAGGCTACAGGAACTAGACCAAGCTGTACACAGTGCCGCTGATGATCTTTAGGCGCAAGCGCCTTCGTAAAGATATCAGCCGTGTTGGCACCTGAGGCCAAGTGTACTACGCGAGCCTGACGTCGCTGCTGTAGCTCACGCAGGAGGAAGTACCACAGCTGAATGTGCTTCGCTCTGCCCTCGAGTCGAGGCTCCTGACACAGGAGGATCATGGCCCTGTTGTCAGCGAACAGGACCGGGGCAGAGCTAGGCCGCTCACCTAAGTCAGTGAGCAAAAAGGTCAGCCAGCGGAGCTCCTGTGCCGCCATGGCACCAGCGTAGATCTCGGCCTCACAGCTGGACTGCGCAACAGACGAGGAGCGGGTAGCTCTCCACGAGACGGCACCTGAGCCAAGGCTGAAGCAGTAGCCCTGGGTAGACCTGAGTGTCTCGGCGTCGTCTGCCCAAGAAGCGTCTGTGTGTCCAGTACGGACCACTGGCCCACGTCCTCCTAGCACTAACCCCATGCCTGATGTACTGGCAAGATAACGCAAAACCCTCTATGCGGCAGACCAGTGCTGCGGTCGGTGTCTGCCTGTGGCCACAAAGCGAGCCAGGATGCTGAGAGGGTATGCGAGATCTGGGCGAGTGCAAGTCATCAGGTACATGAGGCAACCCACCAGCTCAGCGTAGGGGCCGCTGGGCTCTACCGACTCCTCAGGAACTGGAGCAGAGAGTCTGTGGTCTACAGGCAGAGGGGTGGGCTGTGCAGAGGAGAACTGAAGGCCGAACCTCTGAAGGACCTGGCGCACCAAGTGTGACTGAGTCAGGGTGATGGTGCGCGCTGCTCTGTCCCGGGAGATCTGCAGGCCAAGGTAACGGCGCAGTTCTCCAAGGTCAGTGCACGTGTGTCTCTTCAGCAGCTCTGCCTTCACTGAGGCCAGTGCGTCCCTGTCTGCTGTGGCAAAGACCAGGTCGTCGACGTAAACAATGATGTAGAACGGAGTCTGGCCAGCACGAACGAAGAGTGAAGGGTCTGCGGAAGACGGAAAGAACTGCAGGTCAGCAAGCGTAGCACGGAGAGTGTCGTGCCACTCACGGGGAGCCTGGCGCAGGCCGTAGACGGGGCGCCGGAGGAGCCACTGGGTCCCAGGAGGGAAGGTGCCAGTAAAGCCCTGAGGGCGACGCAAGTAGACCTGCTCGTGTAGGCTGCCCTGAAGGAAGGCAGTGGAGAAGTCGAGGGAGTGAAGCTCGTAGTCACGCTGAGCAGCTAGGTGTAACAGAACCCGAAGAGTAGTCATCTTCGGGGTCGGAGCGAAGGTCTGGAAGAAGTCCACCCCCTCGCGCTGACTGAAGCCTCTAGCCACATAGCGCGCCTTGAACACAGGCGGCTCTCCAGGAGGGCGCTTCACCTTGAAGAGCCAGCGGCCATCGACTAGATTCACCCCAGGCGGGGGAACTGCGTCGACGAAGGTGCCGGTGGATCTCCAAGATGCCATCTCCTGCTCCATGGCAGCTATCCACTGCGAGGCCCAGGGTCCCGAAGTCGCCTCAGCGTAAGTGCGAGGGGTCGGGATGTCAAAAGCGTCTGGGTCACCCTCAGGGACTAGCAGCATGGAACAGAGATGGGGAGCAGCCTCGGAGAGGAAAGCAAGCTCGAACTGGCGGTCCTCCAGGACGTCACTGCCAAGGGCAGGAGCACCCCCGACAGACGGAGGACAGGCAGGGTCAGAGACCAGAGCGGTGGCGTAGTCAAGGCGGCGGGTAGAGGCGAAGTCAGCGACAGCAGCGACAAGAGCGTCAAGGCACGAGACCGGAACAGACGGGTCGGTAACGAGAGAGGCAAGGACCCGAGGAACAAGGGGACGAGAGGCACGAAGGTAGTCAGACAGCGGGGGGGGTGCAACAACAAGGGAGGACGGAGGAGGCGACGGCAGAAGGGGAGGACGAGACGCGTGGGAACAAAGCAACATAGGGTGGGAGCGCAAGACAGTCGAGGCAGGACGAGCACGGGAGGGACGGTGAGACCAGACGTGCGACGGAGGAGTGGGGTCAGGGGACAGGGGAGGGGACACAGGTGGGGAACGAGGGGGGAGACAGGTCGGGGACGAGTCCGGCGGAGGGAAAACAGGGCCGTAGACAGGAAGAGGAGGAGACGGTCGGGGAGGAACAAATGCAGGGTCGGGGGACGAAAGGCCGAGCAGGCGAAGGGCTGACACCGGCGGGGACTGCTGCTGTGGCGGCACAACGGCGACACCTGGACCGCAAGCAGCTCCTCGGCTACCACCGGCACTCTCCACACCAGCACCCCCAGAGGGACCACCCCCTGGGCGACCGGGACGAGCACCCCCAGAGTCAGCGAACAGGTGCTGCGAAGGCGGCGGCGGCGGCGGCGGCGGCGGTGGCGGCGGCAGCGGCGGCGGCGGCAGCGACAACGACGGCTGCAGCGGCGGCAGAGGCGGTGGAGGAGGGGACTGGGGAGGGGACGCCGGGGGAGGGGCAGCCGGGGAGGACTTCACAGGAGGGCTACCAGAGTCAGAAGACTCCTCAACCGGGTCCACCGACGGAAGGGGGGTGACGTGGGACACACCAGAGGGTGCGGGACGGGGAGGAGGAGGAGGAGGGGCAGGGACTACCGGGGAAGGAGTGGCCAGGAACAGGGGGGGGATAACCTGGGGACCACGGTGGGGGAAGCGACGGTAGTAGGGGACAGACTCGTCAAAAGTGGCGTCACGAGAGTGAAAGAAGCGGTGAGACGGCGGGTGGTAAAAGTGCCAGTCGGACGCGTCAAGGGGAAAACCGAGGAAGACGCAGGGAAGGGTGCGGGCAGTGAGCTTGTCCGTGCCGGAGGCACGGACGTGAGCAAGGCAGCCCCAGACGTGGAACGCAGACGCGTCACCAGGAGACCCAGTCCAAAGACGGGTCGGCGAAACCTGCGGCTGCTGGGGGTGCGGCCACAGGTTAAGCTGGTGAGCAGCGAAGCGAACGGCGAACGGCCACAGAAAATGGGGTGCACCAGCATGGATCATGGAGGTGCGGGCCACCTCCATGACCAAACCGATGCGTCGCTCAGCGACCCCATTCTGCTGTGGGAGTCCGGTAGGGTGAACGTCTGGGTGATGCGCTCCGCACGACAAAAGCGACCAAGGACACCTGAGGCAAACTCGCCACCACGGTCTGAGTGAAGGCGCAAGACAGGGAGACCGCGGTGGACACGCGCAGAGACAAGCCAGGGGATGAGAGCGCCAGGCACGTCGGCCTTGCGCTCCAGGGGAAAGACTGTGGTGTAACGAGTGAAGTCGTCGACGAGCACAAGGAAGTAGCGCTCTCGACGCGGCCCAGGGACGGGGGCGGGGCCCCAGACGTCCAGGTGTAGGGTCTGCAGCGGCGCGGCGGTAGGGGGAAATGAGGAGGAGTGAGGGGCACGGCGAAGCCGACCCTCGACGCAAGGCGTGCAAGGTGGGGCTGGGGAGGAGGGGAACGCGGGGAGAGAACCTGGGAGACCAAGGACAAGACCGTGCTGGGACATGTGACGCAGACGCGGGAGCGCAGGGTGACCTAGGCGGTGGTGCCAAAGGAGGGTCGGGTGAGTGAGGGACCGACAGGAGCAGGCAGCAGCAACCTGGGTGAGCACTCCAGCCGGGGGGGTCACGGTGTCCAGAGTGAATAGGCCGGACACCGGGTCCCGGGGGAACGTGGACAGGGGGGCACCAGTGGCGGCCTCGGTACAGACAGCATACCGCTCGTGACCAGGGAACGTAGTGGTGACGCCAAGGTCCTGGAGGCAGCCGACACCAACTAGGTTCCTGGAGAACGAGGGGATATGCAGACCTGTGAGAGTGCCCGAAGGAACCGCCGGACAGGGAAGGGTGGTGGAACTGCGGGCGACTACCGGACCGCCGGAGGGGTCAGCAAGAGAAACGGCAGCAGGAACAGGAAGCGGCGTCAGGGTGGTGGAGTCGCGGAAGAAACACCGAGAAGCTCCAGAGTCCAAGGTGAAGGAAAGCGAAGCAGAGGCGTCTGGCAACGGAACGACGGCGGAAGCACCAAGACTACACAAATCAGGGGATCCTACGCCTGACGCAGCAGGGGAGGGTACGTTAGGCACACCTACACTAGGCAACAATGAGTAATAAGCTGGAAGCACACTAGAGTCATCAGCATACATCACATGCAGAGCAGAAACAATGGCATCCATGTCCATATCAAAAATCTGAATCTTACAACTAAGCAAACTGTGCCAGTCCGGGAGGTCTGGGGACGCGCCGAAGCGCTGACGAAAGAGGTCGTCCAGGCGACGAAAACAGCGGGGAGTGGAGTGACCGATCTTACCGCAAACGAAGCCGCGACGAGGACCGGTCTGGATCTGGTACTGACAGCGCCCGCCGCTAGAGCTACCACTCGGCACACCACCACGCGCCCGGCCACCGCTTGCGCCGGGCCACCCGGGCGGGAGGACACTCGTCTGCCGCGTCTGCGACGGCTGCTGCGGCTGCTGCGAAGGCTGCGACTGCGGCTGCTGCGGCGGCTGCTGCGGCTGCTGCAACTGCAGGGGCGGCGGCTCAGCTGGACTGGGCAGGGTCCCCTCGTCCGCTCCAGCACCAGACGACCCGACCCCACCACTACCCCCTCCCGCACCCCCGCCTCCGCCTCCGCCGCGCCCAACCTTGGGGCGGCGGCCCTTCCCCGAACGAAACTGCGCTGCAGCAGCAGTCTCAGCCACTGCGACAGAGCCGTCGGAGAAGGTACACTGGGCGGGGGCACAACCCTGAAAGATAGGGACCGTCACGACACCACTCGCCTGGGCGATGGAGCGGTGACGGGTCTCTATCACAGTCAGGGTGTCTACAAAGTCAGTGAGGGTGAGGTCTGCGGGGTGAATGCTAAGGAAGCGGTCGCGGGCGACAGCAAGGTGGTCAGGGAGGCGGGTGGCAAGCAGGTAGAGGGTAGAGGTAATGGGCGGCTGGTGGGCTCTAAGCTGTGCGTCAGTGCAGGCAGCGCGCCAGGTCTCCTCTATCGAGCGCAGGTGGGCAGCGAGGTCAGAGACAGTGGGGAAAGATGCAAGGTCAGGAAAGAGCATCGGGAGGATCAGGCGACCCACCGAGGCAGCCGGAGGGGTGGAATAGCGCTGGATGACAGCATCTAAGTATGCCTGAGCAGTAGTGAGGGACCTAAAGCGAGGGCGCTCGGACTGGGGGAGGGCGTTGCTAATGGCAAGCTGGGCGACAGCATCGCGAGAAAGCCTGACAGAGCGCGCACGGGCAGTGGCAGCAGTAGACTCGCGCTCAGTGGGTGTGGGGTCAGCGGGCAGAATAGCAGGGGGGTCTGGGCAGGGGAGCGTACCGTCAAGGTGTGCGGAAAGCGGTTCACCATCCTGCCGCTGGCCAGTGAGTTGGCGGCGGTGGTCGGCAAGCCACGCCTCGAACTCTAGAGGCTGACCTTCAGCGTCGAAGCGAAGCTCCGCCGCCATCATGAACAGTCCAGTGAGGTGCAGGGCGGTACAGGGCGGTGCAGTGCGGTGCAGTACGGTGCAGTGCGGTGCAGTGCGGTACAGTGCGGTGTAGTGCGGTGCAGTGCGGTACAGTGCGGTGCAGTGCGGTGCAAGGCAGTACAGGTTGGTGCGGGGCGGCACGGTGCAGGGCAGTGCAGGGCGGGGGGGGGAACCGTACCAGTGAGGAGGACGGGGCCGGGGCAGGGACGAGCGCAGGGGCCGGGCCGGTGCAACGGGGCCAGGCGGATGCGACGGGGCCGGGCGGGCGCGGCGGTGCCGGGCAGGTGCGACAGGGCCGGACGAGGGCGACGGGGCCGGGCGGGCGCGACGGGGCCGGGCGGGCGCGACGGGGCCGGGCTGGTGCGACAGGGCCGGGCCGGGGCGACGGGGCCGGGCGGGCGCGACGGGGCCGGGCTGGGGCGACGGGGCCGGGCGGGTGCGACAGGGGCGGGCCGGTGCGACGGGGCCGGGCGGCTGGGACGGGGCCGGGCAGGGTGCGACGGGGCCGGGCGGGCGCGACGGGGCCGGGCTGGTGCGACGGGGCCGGAAGGCGTGACGGGGCCCAAGAGGGGCTCGACGGGGCCCAGGAGGGGCGCTACGGGGCCCAGGAGGGGCGCTACGGGGCCCAGGAGGGGCGCTACGGGGCCCAGGAGGGGCGCTACGGGGCCCAAGAGGGACGCGACGGGGCCCAGGAGGGGCGCTACGTGGCCCAGAAGGGGCGCGACGAGGCCCAGGAGGGGCGCTACGAGGCCCAGGACGGGCACGACGGGCCCCAGGAGGGGCGCTACGGGGCCCAGGAGGGGCGCGACGGGGCCCAGGAGGGGCGTGACGAGGCCCAGGAGGTGCGCGAGGGGGCCCAGGAGGGGCGCGACGGGGCCCAGGAGGGGCGCGACGGGGCCCAGGAGGGGCGCTACGGGGTCCAGGAGGGGCGCGACGGGGCCCAGGGGGTCGCGAGGGGCTAGGGGCACGACGGGGCTAGGGGCGAGGCGCGGCGGGGCCTAGCTAGGGGGGCGAGCGGAAGCGGTAGGTGGGGGGGGGGGGGGATCCTAACCTACGCGTGATACCATATCAAAATCAGAGAAGAGTATGATTGTAGAGTGAGGGTACACACAGATATACCTAAGTGTTGTACACTCTAAGAGGTGACCCTATACAGTCTATACAAACATGACAAATACACATGTTTGACAGTTGGTGCCATGTGGGTTAGAAGTATGCATTAGCGGTGCGACACGCCAAGGAATGGAAAATTCCTTACAAATAGAAAATGCAGTCTAGAACAGAACTACACTAGTTAGCACATGCCATTATCTATACAGATTCTAGACACCTGAATATCAAATTATGTACATTGCTCCGTCCAGGCCAAGAGTGCTGCATATGCAACACAAGAAACAATGCCAGTTTCCAATAGGTGCTCCATAAGCTCAAACCACCACAAGGGCACTGCGCAGAGCAGTGGGAGCATGGTCCTTAAGCTCTCCATTGGCCTTCCCTTCAACTGGCTTGTCTCCTTTGCCCTGACCCCTCACCTCCTCACCCACATTCTCTTTCCCAGGATCCCCAGCAGCAGTCGCAGGAGCAGAGCCAACCGTCTTCCCTGCACCTTGTTCCTTGGGTGCATCCTTCTTGTGCCTGCCTGCTCGCTCGAGAGACTCGTCTGTCAGGCAGTAGGCAGGAAGGAAGGGGCAGTTCCTGCAACGGTCCCCTTGGTCTGCTGTGGCCTCTGCCAGAAGCCACAGGTACGGGCACAGACCCGGTGGGAGTGTGCGGATGCTGCTGGCCTTCCGAAGCGCCGAGTTAGGCTCGGTATCGCTCACTCCCCCAATGGAGGTGTAGCTGCAAAAGTGAAACGTGATTGGGCAAATAAATTTCAAGAGCTGACGATGGCGAGCAGCTAAGAGAAAGAAACGACCGGAAAACCCTCCACAAAACCAGAAGGCGGACAACGAAACTAACAAGAAGATAATGACGAGTGGAAGGAAGAACGCGTGCACGGATGGCGGATGAGGCAAGGCAGCACGGGTTAGAAGAGCGCGGCGGGGGGGGGGGGGGGGGGGGACGTACCCTTCATCATAGAGCGAGCAGTAGGGCACGCGGGTGAGGAGCAGGAACTCCCAGACGTCTCTGTAGGTCCAGTTGAGGATCACGTTCACGCGCATGAACGGCGGCCACCCGGGCGAGCTCTCCGCAAACACCTGCTGGCCCTTCTGCTCGGGGAAAGAGGAGCGAACGAAGCAAAACACAGTCGAGATGATGAGTGAAAGTAGGGTGCGATGAGGTGTAGGCCAACGGCGTAGCAATGCTTCTAAAAAGAAAGAACGGGCAAGATCGAGGGGGGATCGAAGGTAAGACGGAGTGTCGCTCTACAGCATAAGCGAAGCGGCTTACCCCTTTGGGATCGTTGATCCGCACGCCGAGGAAGATGGCCTTGACGGGTCGCTTCCGCTGCAGCGCCATGACGCCCTCCTTGAACCCCTCCTTCGTCTGCAGCAGCGCCAGCCCGTACCGCCGCGCCATGTCGAACGTGAACCCGTCCACCTCCGCGAAGCTGTCCTTATCGCGGAAGAAGATTGCGCACAGCCCGTCCGCCTCCCCCTCCCACCCGTCGTCGTCAGGGGCTCCCCCGATCTTCCCCTCCGCCTCCACTTCCGCTTCCGTTTCCGCTTCCGTCCCCACTTCCGCCTCCGCGTCGTCATCGAGCGTAGCGGTGGTTCCCATGCTTATCGACCCGCCGCTCTCGTATTCCCCGTCCTCCGACCGTGCGACGCGTCCCTGCAAGGGCGGCGTCAGGAGGCAGTCGGACGACGACGACAGCGTGTGCGGCGCGAACGGGCCGTCGTCGTCGTCGTTGTCGTGGCAGCCGTCGCAGCCGTCGCCGTGGGTTGCGGAGAGGGCGCAGTAGCAGGAGGAGCGGAGCTCGGGGTTGGAGCGGCAGCGGTGGAGGTGCGTGGAGGGCCAGTTGCAGGCCATGGCTGCGCGCAGTAAGTGCAATATGACCTGTGCGCATTGAACGGAAAAGGAAAAAAAGAGGGTAAAAAAATCACAAGCCGAAACGAAAATATGTATGGGCGAGCGGGAAAGAACGAAAGGAAGCCAAAGGGCAGCATACATGGGAGATGGATCAGCGCACTACATGGCGGCTAGAATAGCGCCTACACGGCGTAAAACATGGGTTGGGGGGAACGGGACGCAGCCTGCCGAGAGAGAGAAAGAGGGAGTGAGAGACTCACGGTGGAGTCTTTGCCGCCGTTGAAGCTGAAGGCGATCTCGTTGGGGCGGTACTTGGTGAGCGTGCGGTGGATGGCGTCCATCGACTCGTCCACGCGGCGCCGCAGCTCCTGGCTCGCGCCGTGGTCTATGGCCGACAGAATCTCCATATCTCGATCTTCGTTCCTCGCTTGGTCAAGCTTGGCTTGGCTTGGCTTCGCGTGACACTCGTTGAAGTACCGGCTGCTTAGCTCGGAAACGGGGTCCGAATGAACGATTGAGTTTAGTTCGTACGACACAAAAGCGATGGCGATTCAGCCCAGCGTGCAGGTTTGGCTGCGAGGTGCGATCTGAGAAGAGAGTCGGCGAGCGGAAGAGAGTGAGGCGTAGCTTAGGGAGTGAAGCGGGCCAACGAGGAAGTCAAAGAGGCGGGGGTTTCACGAATCAGGAACCGCACGAGTGTTTGAGAGGAGCACGAGGATCTGAATGGTTGCAGCGGGACGAGCAAAAGTGGTTGTGAAATAGCCGAGATCTTGGGGAAATGACCGTGGAACTGACGGCGATCTAGGATTGTTGCGTTTTCAACGGTCTTTCCGATCGAGGAGCGGGATGGCGCCGTCAGGAGGAAACGAGCATGGTAGTGATGCACTGGCGAAGGGAGTTGAATCGAGAGCTGGTGAAGAATGGGAAGAAATCTCGTGGAAAGAAGGTGAACGCGAATCAGTCAAGCAACACGAAAGCGGAGAAAAAGCGCTGTTGTGGGTAGCGTGCGCACGCGATGTGCGCTGGCTGGCGTGTGGAGAAGACTCCCTGTGGCAGGCTGAGCGTTGGGGGGTTGGTTTGGGTTGGGGGGTGGTTGCCAGAAAATGGCGGTTCTTCTCACAAGTACACCTACCACAATAAGCCGTTGGTGGGGCAAAGTAGCGGTGTCAGCAGAGGCAGGGACAGGCGAAGCAGCTAGAGAAGGGGTGTGGCTGGTAATTGCTGCCAGCAGGTGCGCCGAATGAAGGGTCGTCAGGCAGGAATGAAGGGTGACGAGCCAATGGCTGGAAAGGGATCATCGAAGACGGCTCGTCCGTTCATTCGGTGCGTCGAACCGCGCTGTTTGACGGAGGGAGAATAATGCTCGTGCCGCGGAAGGAGGGATTGGGATGGGATCATGGGAGGGGTGGGTCAAGTGGTGGTTAGCAACATGATTCTTTACAGTCGTAATCGTTTAAGTTCCATCAATTTCTTATCATACGTTCAAAGCGAGGACTATTGTCCGACGGAATGCCGAGTTAGTCGTTATGTAGTATCCTATCGCTAGCTGCTATAAATATACATTATTATTTCTAGAGTTAAAACGCTATACATATTTTATCGTTAAAAGCTCGCTACGCGTTTTATCGTTCATGCAATAGTATCCAACAATGTGGTAGGAATTCGCTGGCGTGACTGTGCCAGCAATGTGTGGCGGGGCGGGCAGCCTGCGAGCACGTGGTGCGGCCACGACCAACGGAGGAGAAGCATACACTCGACGACAGTCAACGACAATCTTTTCGTTATCTGCCCCGTGACACCCAAGCGAAAGGAGGACCGAGCGGCACGGGGATGCTGCGTAAGGGTCGCCAAGCACCATTCGTCCCACGAAGGTTGGGCGGGGGTTATGTCGTCGTCAATAACCAGCCAATCAACCACCTCAAATGCGTCGCAGAGTCAAAACAGTACTTGTCTAAGCTTGGCACGTCGAGACTCATGCGAGCCAGTCAGCGCTGGTGGCGGAGAGTGAATAACAACGGTTGGTTCGCGTTGCATTGCGTGCGGGCAGGGGCAAAGTGCGCGACCAACCAGCTTTTTCCAAAAGGGCAGGTGTGGTGGAGGGAACCGATGCGATGGATGCGAGGGAATCCACACGACAACAAGGCAATTTTTGGTCGAACGCGACAATGCAGAACCGACCAGAAGACGGAAATCAAACCGACAGATTCGCAATTTATGGAGAGAACCTTCTTTCCAGACCTCGCCCCCCTTTTCAAGGTGCGCTGGAGGAATCTGGATGAAGATGCTTTCGTTTATTGGGCCGTTTTGGCGCGTGTTCCTACTGTTTTCCTGTCGCACTTGTCGAGACTGGAAGAATCACCCGGTTCCCGACATAAGGGCTATATCAACGTTCGCATTTAGTTCGAAGACATTAGTCTGTTGTGTAATATATACTTAGGTGGAGGTATATCATAACGTTGTAAATTGTAATATCCCTACTACTAGTGTCATTCCCTAGTTCCCATTGCTCTTTGAAGGGAAGAGAGCGCCTCTTGTGCGGATACACCCTCCACAAGAACCACTTTCTCTCGCGACCTTGACCCTATTTGCAGGCTTACTTGTCGCTTGCGCACTCCAAGCACCTGAGGAAGGGACAATGGTAACAAAACAGAAGTACATAAGCAAGCACCCAGCAAGTGCAATCCATAGAAAGCCGCCAAGCATGAAGGGCCATCAATATCCCTCCCTCAAATTTAAATCCCTTCCACTTTAGTCTCCTCACTACCATCTCCCCCATGTGTCCCCCCCATGTGAGCCCATGTGGCACCGTGTGCCCCCGTGTGCCCCCGTGTGCCCCTGTGTGCCCCCGTGTGCGCCTTTGTGCTCACATCAGCCATGAACTCCAGTATAGCCGCGTTTGCCTCGCCTTCCCTTGCAGGGGCATCAATGGCCACTCCCACTGCGTCTCCCGTAAGACCTGCACACACATGCCCACACACGCATGCACACACACACGCACACACATAAAAGGCAGGCACGAGCGCAGGCTGAAGACCAACGGGCATGTCATCATGAGTCATGTGACCACCACCATCCCCATGGCATGCTGTCTCATTCTCCAAGTCACTTGGGGCAAACCCTCACGTCAGTGCTGGTGGAACTGGCACAGCATGCAGCCATGTGCCGCAGCCCCCCGACACCCCACGTCTCTCCTCGTCCTCCTATCCCCTCCCTCACTCCCTCACTCGCTCACTCCCTCACTCCCTCACTCCCCTCCCTCACCGCTGTCCCTCCTCTCTCACTACCCCCTCTCACACCCCTCTTGAACCCCCCTCTCTCACTCGCGCGCTCTCACTCCCCCGCCTCACTCATCACGGCGGCCTGTTTCGACCCAGGCTTGGCGTGAATGGCCACGGACACGGCACCGCTCGCCGTCACGCGCAGAAACCCTGGTAGAGCCGCCGACTCCCCTCCGCCCCCGCTCTTCCCGCCGCTCAACCCCCCCCCTCCGCCACCGTCGCCGCCGCCGCCGCCGCCGCCAAGTGGTTGCTTCTTCTTCTTGTCTTTGCTGGCCATGCAACGAGCGCCGCACGCGAGACCGGAAACGACGGGGGATGAGCAGGAAGAGTTCGGAAATGCGCCGGGAAGAGTTAGGGATGAGCGCGGCGGAGCTGTAATGGCGGAGCAGGCGCGGGCGGTAGAAGCGGGAAGAATGGCGGCCGCGGAGAGAACTGCGCGCAGCATGCTAAATGCGGCGGGAGAAGGCGCGGGCTTTGGGTTGTGTGCAGGGACACCTGCCAAACACAGGTACATGTGAAGAGAGGCATGCGTATGTTGCTCATTTCAGGGTGCGTGGTTGAAAGGTACCTACTTCGGTAAGTGTATCCTGCAATAAGAAGCACAAGACGCAGAACCGATAGCAGTTAGCACGTAGAAAACAAACATCCGTACGCAGTAGCTAAGGAATTAAAAAATGAGTACAAGTCCGAACTCAGAATTGACAGTCTATAATGCAAGAGTGAGATCAGAAGCATCGATAATTATGCCAATAGCCAGCTCAAGGGTGGTGAGCTAATCCAACCCTAGCATCCATCCATCTATCACCATCACCCGAATCATCCAACCCTTCGCTCATTCCCCCCATCTCCCTGTCTGCTTTTCATCTTCGCCTTTTTCTTCTTCCGTAAATTCTTTCCCGTAGCCATAGCTTGCAGGAACGGCCCCGTCCAAACCCGCGCACACACCCGTGACCGCGGGTCAAAGGCCGTCAGCCGAAGGGCGTCAATGCGCGCTTTTATCGCTGCCATTGTCACTGCACCGCTCCCCACCTCCCCTAATCTTGGCTGCTGTTGTTGCTGCTCGGGGCACACTAGAGGCACCAGCCATGTGCCTTTGGGTATAACCGTAGGCATCCCCCCTGCTGCTGCTGCTCCAGTGCCTTCTCCTCCTCCTGATGCCGTGTCACCAGCAGCAGCAGGAGGCGCACAGGCAGGGGATGGGTGTAAGAATCCTGCAGGGTTGAGAAAACTAACGAATATCGGCTGAGCCCCGGCATTCCGTTTGCACACAAAGGAGGGGGAGGAAGAAGAAGAACCAGAAGCAGCAGCAGCATCCATAGGTGTCCAAGAGTTGGCAGCAGGCCCACAGAGGAGCTCAGCAAAGGAGTGAGATGCAGGAGAGGTGGGGGGGGCGGAGGACTGTGAGGAGGCGGAGGAGGAGGAAGGGGGGGGCGAGAGGAGCGCGACCATGTCCTCAAAGAGCTCTAGCACGCGGGGGAGAGCGCGGGCAAACACCATCCCACCGGGCAGCCCGTGCCAGTCCGCTGACCCCAGCGCTGCTCGGGACTTGCTGGGCCGCGTAGATGTTGCTCCTGCTGCTGCTGATGCTGATGCTGCTGTGGTGGTGGTGGTTAGCAGGCGCCGGCGGGGGAGAGAGGACGAGGACGAGGAGGAGGAGGAGGAGGAGGGGAGGGAGGAAGGTGGAGGGAGCAGGGGGTTGAACAGGAGGCTGTGGTTGGCGGGGAGGGCGTGCAGGTAGGGGTAGGGGCTGGCGAGCCAGCCCACGAAGACAGTGTCCAGCCACAGCACGTTGAATCCCAGGTGGAGGGCCGATGCTATCGCTGTCACCTTGGCCTGGGGGCGGTGTGGGGGATGGGGGGGGAGGTAGGGAGGGAAGGGAGGGGGGAAGGAAGGGGGAGAGAAGAAGCATGGGGTGAGGATTACAGGTGAGATTGAGAAGAGAAGGGAGCAAGGCGATTCGGCAAACAGCCGATGCAAGAGGATCAACCAGAACACCCGAACGAGGAGAACCTGATGATACACACCTGATAGACACACAACCCCCTATAACACCTGGAACCCCTAAACCACCTGGAACCCCTGAAACACCTGGAACCCCTAAAACACCTGGAACCCCTAAACCACCTGGAACCCCTGAAACACCTGAACCCCTAAAACACCTGGAACCCCTAAAACATCTGGAACCTCTAGAACATCTGGAACCCCTAGAACACCTGGA